>JAULJZ010000005.1:7308089-7319106 GCA_032270985.1 Heliamphora pulchella
TCTGTTTATATCCATCATTCTACATATTTTTTGCATACTTCTGCATTACTAATAACTGATATTTTTTGCATAATTTTGCATTACTGATAATTGACTGCACTTCTAAATATTCTGTCAGAACAGATCAATTATGCTCTGAACCTTTCAATTTTGTTCAGTATTTCCCAATAAGTTTAAACCTTTCTCGGTAAAGCTCCACTCATTCAACTTTCTCAAACCTGGTATAATACAAATGATAAAACCACCCCACTCCATCTGATTCTTTAAGCTTCATTCAAAATAATTGGATACAAGAATAAGAAAAGTTGGGATTAGTCAATTTAAGATTTCACCTTTTCCCCAATATAGCCATTTATTGTGATTCAGTTTATTTTCCTTCGATGCAGAAAAAATTGATATTTTGTTAAAATAGTAACTCTATTGTTTTATACTTTATCATCTTACCTTTTAGTCTTTTACACGACCATACCAAAGCCTAAAGAAAACAAGAGAATTCTGGTAGCTACAAGACTAATGTAAAACTTACTGTCAAGACTTATAACCATGGATTCAACCCAACCACAGCTTTACAGAGAGCTGACCAGAGAAGAAGGATCCATGTAGCTGATCCCAAGGAATCATGATTAGACATGACTTTTAGAAAATCTGGAAATCATTCAGCTAACCTACTTTTAATTTTTTTTTTTTTTTTGTGGGTTAGTTTTCAACACTATCATCCTTGTCTATATTACTATATGTATGCTTGATCTACAGTGGCATGAGAAGATGTGAATCACGTGATAGCTTAAAACTCATTAATAAAACTAGAAGGATGGTACACACAGTGTGTGCGCGTTGCAATCATTGATTCATCATGGAGATGTGTTGTTAAAAAACAACGCAGTTGTTTTAAACTTTAGGGCAATAAGTCAATTGAAAAATATATAGAATTTCTATTTGGTGGAGATTCCAAATGGTGTTCTCCCTTTATATAATGGAATAGACAGGTAAAGGGATTATTTGCAAGGGCTGAACCTTGGTCCAGTAACACGAGACTTCTTATCATTAAAGGAAGACAGAAGTAAAGAAGATAGAAGAACAATAAGTTCCAGTATGCATGGCCTTTTCTAATATAAATGTGGTGATTGTTGGGACAGGTTTACCGCTTTTCATTCAAAAGAGCATAAAAGTGAACATTGGGCATTTGACTACAAGTTGTATTCGTATTCAATTTTTGAAGAAAAATAGATGTTGAGGGAAAGAATTGAGAATTCCCCTTAATACATATGTAGTATATACTAACATAATTAGCCTAGCTGTGATGGCCATTTCGAAGAGGAAATAGTGATGGCAGCTTCGCCACCTGGAGGTTTTGTTTGCCCTTTTTGTTTTATGGGCTGCAGTTTTCTTTTGTATACTTTGATTTACCCAAAAAAATATATATGCAATCATATTTCATAAATGAACTAGGATGAATACTTCAACCTCCAAACCTTCAAACTCGTCTTCATGAAAAATTGACTAAATAGATGGTTGGCTTTCTGTCCTTTTGCCAAGAAATGGAAGAAAATTACCTTCAGTGGCTTAACCTCATCACGTTGAGATGGGATCTTCAGAAGAAGCTCCCCCATTGGAGTCAATGGTGCAGTTGTTTCTGCAATTACTTCGACCACCTTACAATATGAAAGGCTTCGGTTTTTTGCCATAAATGCAATGAGTTCTGCCACCTGCCATTTATCAACAAAGAACCATTTTTTTGTTGTTGATTGGTAGATTCCAAATCTCTTCAACATGTAAGATAGAAAAGGCGGGTTTGATTTTCCATAAAAAGGTTTAACCAGATTACAGATATCAAACTGAAGTATACGTTTAACTCCTCAGTTCTGAGTCATTCATCTAATGAATTGCAACCAATGATAACTATGTTCAAGAAGACAGTCCTTTAATATTAAAATCAATCATTTGTTTTTTCTTTCTTCTTATATCGTAAAGCCATTATGCAGACAGTGTTGACAATATGAATAGAGAAATAAATTATGTGTCAAGTGCTCATACTACAGAGGAGGGGGCATAAGGAGCCACCCAATCAAAAATAAGAGCAAAAGCAAGGCTGGGCATATTCTGCAAACATAAGTTTAATGACAGAAAACCTGAAGATTTGACACTTGACCACCAAACAAGGTGTCTTCCCCAGAAAGGGTGACATTATGAGTTTCCTTGTATGCATCAGTAGGTCGCTCCATGCCTCCAGGTCTCACTATCTACAATATATAAGTTGATTATATTTAAGTTCACATGTATCCAAAATTCCCGTTTTTGTTTTTCTCTGCAGAAGAAAATATGAGAACTCACAGTGTAAGGGAGACCACTGGCTAGCAGTGCTTCCTCTGCCTTCCTTTTCCAAATCAGGACTCCCCAAAATAAACTTTAGCAGCAGAAGCAAAGGATAGGTAACTCTTTTTGTTAGAGAAGTTATTTATGAAGTCATGCAGAAAATTATCCTGTAGATCAAAATCCACTCAACTTACTTTAAAATCGCCGCAGGAAATCCAATTTTGTTTGTTCCCAGAGATGTAAGCAAAATGAAGTGGTTAACTTCCACAATAGTTGCTGCAATTTGAAAATAATAACTCAAGTTCTAGCATGTTGGGACTAAACAAACAAACTTGCTTAATTCAAGAGTGAATAAATTTCATTCCTCCTTATAAAAACCATTCAACACTTCATGCCCTTTCTGTTTCCAATAATTAATAATTAATGAAAAAGATTAATCCAGCAAGATGAAGAAGGTAATGATGATGATGAAGAAGAAAAAGAAGAAAAAGATAAGCTCTTGATAGATCAAACCTGAGTTCAGCATTTCAGATTTGCTAAAAGCATTGATCTAAAACCTAGCACGAATTAAGGCCATAGCTAGTGCTCCTAACATCAGTTTTGGGTTTTTAAATGTTTTGGTTCCAAACATCAGAGATTTCAAGCCGCTGATTTATGTAACCATTACATGGTCTAGCTACAATCTCAGATTCAGGTGAAACTGGCAAAAACATAATAATAGTAATAATAACAACAACAATAATAATAAAATAAACTTCCATCTTCTTCTTCACTCTATTTCCTGGCAGAAGTTAAAACATATTTATTGGAACTGTACCAGTGGAAAAAATCAATATCTCTAGAAATCAGGTCTTTCGCAGCTGCTGTTCCCTTCGCTATTGTTGGCGTAGGGTTCCGGCGTGGACCGGAGTAGTGAAGTTTGAGAAAATGGAGAACACCACGGTGGCTCGAGGACGCCGGAGGTGAAGGAGGTGAGAACTTAGGGCAGCCTTAGAGAAAGAGAGAGCGGCAGTGGAGAGCAACCGGAAATATGGAGAAGTTGAGATGATATGTTCTGGAAGGAGCGTATCCATTTATAGGCAATGTGGAGGGGATGCCCGCATCTTCAAGATCACTAAGAATGACGGGTGTCCCATCTGTTATTGATTTTGTAGATATGATCTGCTGGCTCTGGTGGTCCGTATGATATGCTGAGGTGAGTATTATACGGTGTATCACACCGTTTGCAGATTTGGTCTGCTAGATGGCAGCTCCTATGCTTGCAGGAGCTCTATGTCTTGGTCAGGAGTCTCTCTCTATGACTGGTCTTATGGAGTTGCTTATACGCCAATCCATTGACAAACCCCTAAAGTTTTAGCCTCCAAATCACATACCTCCTTTGTTCCCGAGTAAGAAAGTGTCTAGGCCCTGCTCCCAGCATAGGACCAGGTTAATATTGGAGACGGCGTGGGGTCGTGGGCTAACCCATTTTCCCTACAAGGGCCATTTGCCTGAAAAGAGGTTGGCCCGACTGCCTACTTAGAGATTGGCCCTCAACTACTTGTCCAGAAGTGAGGAGATTGGCCCGACGGACTACTTGCCCTAAGGCAAGGAGACTAGCCTACTTGCCCGGAGGCAAAGTTGACTAGATACCCACAGCTAATTTCCCTTTAGTTGTTCCAAAACTAGATTTTGAATAAATAGTCTATTTGAAATATGAAGTCACGTGTCTTCAATTATCAAGGTCAATATAATCAACTGAGGCTAAGCAGAAAATGATAAACCAAATTTCACAAATTCAAATTCTTCTACTGTGGTTCGTGAATCCGCGTTGAAGAAGCATGTCAATCGGTAATCGAAGCCAGATTAAGTGTGGAGAAGCTAGATGCTTGTGGATGGATTCGAGTCAAGTGAATGCCACCTAAGAGTTTGGTAGCAAGTCTGTGTACTTGATCATTGTTATAGCTTCTTGATCAGTGGATTAATTGTTGGCCAGCGCCCGTGGTTTTTCATCCTTCTTGACTTTTCCACGTGCCTCTTGTTTGGATATTTTTTTATAGATGCATGTTCTTTTTTGAAGTACTTAAGTTAGTTTAAGGCTTAAAAATTTGTTAAAATTTTAAAAAGTCCTATTCACCATTTTACCCCCCCTCTAGGCCATCCATTATGCAGCTTCAATTGGTATCAGTCAATTCATATAGGTTTAACCACCTGAGTGAGATCCTAAGAAATTGTAATGGATTCCAAATTACCTAAAGAGCAAAGAAGGTGGATCGTTCTCATGACCTCCACTTTTTGATGGCACTACCCATGTCTATTGGAAAGCAAGAATGGATGCCTTTCTAAGGTCCTCAAATGAACATGTGTGGGATTTTGTAGGAACTAGATATACACCTCCAACAACCACTAGTGAAGTGGCAAAAACTAAATAATAATAACAACAATGACAACAACAACAACAACAAAAATCATAATAAACAAACAAACAAAAAGACTTCCATCTTCTTCTTCACTCAATTTCCTGGCAGAAGTTAACATATTTATTGGAACAGTAGCAGTGGGAAAATCAAGATCTCTAGAAATCAGGTCCTTCACAGCTGCTGTTTCTTCCACTAGTTTCCCTTCAGTTTTTCCAAAACTAGATTTTGAAAAAGGAGTTCTATTTGAAATGTAAAGTCATGCTGTGTCTTCAATTATCATGGTCAATATAGTCAGCTGGTGGTAAGCTAAAATGAGAAACCCAAGGTCTCAAATTCAAATTCTTCTTTACCTGCATCAATTAAGTTTTTGGTAGCCTGATAGTCAATTCGATATGGTCCAGTGATGTCGAAAACCTCCTTCTCACTGGCACCAATGCAGCATATAACGACTGATGCATTGCCTAATGCTGGTCCAATCTGATTCAGTTTCTCCAAGTCACACTCTACAATTTCAAGCCTCTCTATAGCTGGGCTAAAGACCAAAGGAATCCTGTTATTTACTATAGGAGTAAATCTCATAAAGAGAATTTGGTTATCCAAACAGTTCATTTTGCCATGGAACATCGGAAGAAAGATGCTGTGAAAGCTTTACTCTTACGTTTCCATCCTTCACTTGCAACCTCAACCCCAAGCTTCATCTGCTCAACGCTCTGTAGATAAATTTATTATCAAGGATTTCATAAATAAATAAAAAATGTAACTGTGATCACAAACCAAACCCATACTTGCAAAAGAGATTCCGCCCTCTGGCGACTTCGGACACCAGCTCTAACTTTGAACCCTAGTTTCAGAAGCTCCCTGAAAAATAATTTGTAAGAATTTTTTATAAAAAACAGCAAACTCTGTCAATAATTTAACTTTAATAGTAAAGCTGGCTGTAGAATGTAACCTTATGGTCCGTGATCCAACTCTACCAGTAGCACCAGCTACAAACACAAGATTGTCATCTTTTGAATTGGCATCCTTTTGATTTGCTTCAACTGCCTCGGAGCTAAATTTTGTGGAACCTTACAAATATCGACAAACATGACGTACAGACAGGAGCAGAAGAAATAGCATTATGGTCATGACATTCAGGAGCAGAAAATATAGCATGATGATCATTTCCTAGCCACATGCGCGTGCACTCGCTGGGAGTTCAAACATGACTGGAGTAAGAAGGGACTAGTGTTTTATTCTTGCCATAGCTTCCCTTACTACTCCTGGATTGGCATTCATTGGATTTGATTCCAATTCCTCGGCTAACTTTTTTGGAGCCGTACAGATAGATATGAATCACATGCCAAAAAAAGAAGATATAGCACGATGATTATTTACTAGTTACAGGGACTGTGTGAGTGTGGGGGAGAGAGAGACAGAGGTCATGACAGGAACAAGAAGGGATTCCTCTTTTGTTCATAGAATTAGATCTCCCTTACTACTCCTATGTCTGCTGGGCCTGCACCTTGAAACTTTTGAACTCTCCAACTCACACACTTCCTCAACCAGTAGAAGCAAAATTAAAACATAGCTAATAACCCAAGTTTAGATAATCCAACGTATCTTTGAGAATGTTACAATAGATCAAATTTTAAAATATGAACATTGAGATTTTGAAAAACACTTTCTGAATGCTCCAAAGATGCAGGACACTCAAGATTCAATGAACAATCATTTCAGGAAAAAAAAAAGTTGGGTACAGGAAATCAGACAATGAAGTCTAGAGGGTTGTGGAAAATGCTTATGAATCATTCTAATAAAGAATTTGAAGGCAAAGGAAAACTTGAAAATCATTGGACCAATTTATTCACCAGTTATAAAATGTTTCTCCAATATCAAGCAAAGTTTCTTAGGCCTTCAAAAATATTCCGGGCACTTTGAGAACATTTTCCTTGAATAAGATTTTCTAATGTCACAAAAATATGTTGTTTTGTTTCTCAGAAAATTACATATTTCCTAATTTTTCTTTGCGGAGGACAGGATTGTTCACTTATGATTTGGGTTTGGTAAAGTTAGGCAGCAGAAATATAAAGTGTGTTGCCAATTCCATAAATGACTTGGATGACGAAGGTGAAGAATTCAGCCAGGAAGATATTTGCAATCTACTCATTTAAACTTTATAAATCGCAAGAAGCAGGACTCCATAAGATATTTAAATATTTTACAAGAGTGATGCTGCCCTTGAACAGTCATTTTGACATGTGTACACAAATGTGTGTTAAATCAAAAATCTCTGGGGAGAAAGAAGAAGAAAAGAAGAAGAAGAAGATAAAATTCTTATCTGAAAATTCACTTCTATAATAAAAGACTAATATTTTGTTTGATTCCTAGAAAAAAAATTAGGGGACAACAATTTATTGCTCAATTTTTAATGCCACATTGATCCAGAAATTAAATAATGAACTCAACAAAACCACGGCTAACTATACCAAGCACTGATATTAGGGTATCATGGATTCTAAACAATAGATATGGGTTCTTGGATTCTAAACAGTAGAACATCCATGAGGGACACTAGATAAAATCTTTCCATTTTCCAAACTTTCTCATCTACAAAACATTGCGTTAACTTCACACCTTGCGTTAAAATTCATAGCATTTAAGTACCCATTGATCCAGAAAAGTTAAATAATGAACTCAACAAAGCTACAGGTAACTAGACAAAGCACTGATTTTTGGGTTTCTTGGGTTCTAAACAAGAGATAGGGTTTCTTGGACTCTACAATACGGAACATCCATGGCGGAGATGAGATAAAATCTTTCCATTTTCCACACTTTCCCATCAACCAAACATTGCGTTAAACTTCACTCGTTGCATTGAAATTCATAGCATTAAATACGCATTTGCCCAGAAAAGTTAAATAATAAACTCAATTAAGCTACTGATAACTAGACCAAGCACTGATTTTGGGGTTTCCTGGATTCTAAACAATAGATAGGGTGGTTTCTAGGATTCTAAACAATAGAACATCCACGATGGAGACAAGATAAAATATTTCCATTTTCCACACTTTCTCATCAACCAAACATTGCTTTAAAAACATAGCATTAAGTACCCATTGGTCCAGAAAAGTTAAATAACGAACTCAACTAAGCTACAGCCAACTAGACCAAGCACTGGTTTTAGGGTTTCTTGGATTCTAACCAACAGGTAGGGTTTCCTGGATTCTAAAAATTAGAACATCGACGGAGACGAGGTAAAATCATTCCATTTTCCACACTTTCTCATCAACCAAACATTGCGTCAAGAATCACGCATTGCGTTAAAATTCATAGCATTGTAAGTACCTGAAGCTCGAGCTCTGAAACCAAGAAGTTTGAGCTTTGTGGCGGCTGGGCACCTCTTCCGATTGAGAATCTTGAGCGCTTGATCACTCGCAAACGGCTTCTCTCTCAGACGAGTTCGGGTTAGAGCGGAGGGCACCCCTGTGATTCTTGGCGATTGTAGGGAACGAACCTCCATTGCTAAGGAGTTCGGAGATGGAGAGAGCCGAGAGACGGTTTCAATCTTGTAGTAGTTTTCAGTTTTAACCGTTGCGCCACCTCCACTCCGTGTAGATATGATGACCCCGCAAATGAGAGTAATTATTCGTTCATATCGCAAAAAAAAATTTCTTCACTTAAATATTAATTACCTTGTATATAACAAGTTACCATAAGTAAATGTGATATGTATTTATTAATTTAAGAATTTTTATTTTTTTTAAATAATTCAACCGTAAAATAAAATTTATTAGAATTTTTGTATTTTTGATCGATTATTATTTAATTCAAGTATAACTATTAATTAAAATGTAATAATTGTATATTTTTTAATTAATTTATTATTATTTAATTTGTGTCTTTAAACAATTTATTGATCTACTACTATTATTTTTTTTATATTTTTTTGTCAATTATAACTTCAGTCGTCATTCCAAATCACTAAATGATTTTAAAAAAATAATAGTAGTATCTTTAGATACGAGTTATACTTAATCCCTTACGTGATACACTAATAATTTGTTGCAAATCACTATACATATATAAAAAAAAAAATACTATTTAATTTAAATAAAAAATAACTTTTTTTTCAATCAACTAACTTTAAAAACAATAGTTTGAGTTAAATCATATGTCCAACCAAACAATAGTTTAATTTTAAATTAAATTAAAATTTTTTTTAACGTAAAATTACTAATAAAAAACTTATTTTTAAATTAGTTGCTAATCAAATTATAAGCAAGCCACATTTATCTATCAAGTACCCAATAAAATGAGCTAATATTGGTGGTATTTAACCAAATTTAAATTAGTTATTTGTACATTGTAGCTAAAGAAAAAATAATTTTAGCATGCATTAAAGTTGTAAATGTTTAAAAGAGTTATAAAATTTTGAATTGTGTTATGAATAAATTAACTTTATCAATAGTTACAATCATATTAATAAGTTGTCAAATATCTCAGTACTCTTTAAAAATTAAAATCTAAAAAATAAAAAGAAAAACAGTGCCAAACACTTTTTTTATCTTAACCAAAAGTGATTTTTGGTTACATAATTAACTAGGATCACCACATTGTTTTTGGTATTATTAAAATTAGTTGATTAAAGATTTATGTTTGGCCTAGTTTTTTTTGTAGGCTTTTTAATTTTTTGGTTTTTTTATTAAAAAAATAAATATAAAAAAAGTCAATTGATTATAACAAGAGACCAAACAAGTAAGTTGTTTAAGAGGCTTTTAAACAAAAAATTTTATAAAAAAATTAGACCAAATATAAGCTTAGGCTGAAGAACTTATTGATTTTAATTTTAAGTTAGAAATGATTTTAATGTTTAGTTGTGTTGAAAACTAATAACTTTTAACAATCAAAACTAGTTAATAATAAAAGCAGAAGCTGAGAAGCATCTCAAAACTGGGCGTGTTTGGCAAAGCTTATTTGACCTTTTTTTTTTAGCTTTTAGATTTAAAAAAAATTATTTAAGGCACGGTGTACGATAGCAATTTTATAGGACTTTTTTGGACTTTAGTGAAAAAAATTTATATTAGTTTAAACAATAATACTTTTAAAATTTTTCTTGTTACAAAAAATTAGAAAAGTAAAAATAATTTAACCAAAAAAATTTAAAAAATTCCTATAAGATGAAAAAAGTCACTTTATGGCTTTTTAATTCTTTTTTACGTCTTTCATAAATTCTTTCAACTCTAAGTTATATCATTTTATCACAAGGTATCAAAAAGTTAAAAAAAAAATTCTTTCATAAATTCTTTCAACTCTAAGTTATATCGTTTTAGCACAAGGTATCAAAAAGTTAAAAAAAAAAAATTTAAATTTTTTGATACCTTGTGATAAAACGATATAGCTTAGAGTTAAAAAAATTTATGAAAGATTTTAAAAAATCACAAAAAAGCTATCCCGAACAATACCTAAATCTTTTTTTTTTTTAACTTTTTGATACCTTGTGATAAAACGATATAACTTAGAGTTGAAAGAATTTATGAAAAATTTTAAAAAATCACAAAAAAGCTATTCCAAACAATACCTAAATCTATTTGTTAAAAGTTATGCTTCAAGTTTTTAGTTTCTTGGCACTTGTTTTCTTGAATTGATAAACTACTTTAGTACTTTTTAATATAATAATATAAAGTTCACAGTAACTGATGAGTCGTTGTGCAAAAAAACTATTTATCAAATTTCACCAAGTGAGCCCATCCCATGATCATTGTCACATTTCCACAGCGACACTCCCTCTAGGCTCCATTGCATTCTCGAACACTATGTTCTCATCCATCTTGTAGCTATATTTCTACGCTCCTGTCCTATACTATCTGTACACAACTAAGTGACGTGAGAATAATTTATCGTAGATCTCATCTTTGTTCATATTATCTGTATACGAATTGTGACTCCCACGAATCAAGATAAAGCATGACTCATGATATGGTACGGCTCATGACGTACATAAATTCATCCTTAAACATAACACCATCACTTAAACCCAAACCTATGTCAAATTCAATTTTTTCGAAAAATAAACGCTTGTTCGAAGTTTAATATTTGATTTTCATACATAATTATGACCAAACTAACATGTGCATGACATGAGCTAAACAACCTTATTTAAAATCTTCAATCATGCTATAACAACACGAAAAACTCTGTTTGACAAGAAAAAAGGCAAGTACAATAGACATAAGTCACTACTTATTCCTTAAAACAAAAAATTTAATATTGAAAAAAATTGTGATATCATTAAAAATTAATTTAAAATTACAATTTTTTCCTTA
>JAULJZ010000005.1:7319206-7340544 GCA_032270985.1 Heliamphora pulchella
CCTCAATGCCTGCTTAAGTCCATAAATGGATCTCTTAAGCTTGCACAACATGTGCTCCTGGCCCTTTGTAATGAATCTGTCTTGTTGTATCATATCGATACACTCGTCAAGACTTCCGTTAAGGAAAACTGTCTTGACATTTATTTGTCATATTTCGTAGTTGAAATGTGCGGCAATGGATAAGAGAATCCGAATAGACTTAAGCATAGCTACTGGCGAAAAAGTTTCCTCATAATCGATCCTTTCTTTCTGAGTGAACCTTTTAGCAACAAGCCTAGTTTTGAAGGTTTCAACCTTCTCGTCTACTCCTCTCTTCCTCTTGTAGATCCACTTACATCCAATGGATTTTATCCCTTCGGGTGGTTCTACAAGTTTTTAGACCTGAATGGAATATATAGATTCCATCTCTGAATTCATAGCCCTTTGCCAAAGATCTGTATCTTTATCTTGTAGTGCTTCATTGTAGTTACAGGGCTCGGTATCTAGTTCTGTCAGGATCCTGTCAATAGACTCTCCCAAGAATATATACCGGTCAGGTTGATGAACAACCCTCCCACTATGACGAGGCACTACCTCTGTCTGTGTACTAGCAGTAACAGGCTGTGCATAATCTGAACCCTGTGCATCAGCACCCTATTCTTGATTTGCACCTATCTCGATAATCCTCCCACTACGACGAGGTAATACAATATCAATGACTTGTGGTTCCTCTTCCGTTCTATTGGCATTTCCTCTTAGTTTTTCAAGAATAATTTTACTATTGGGCCTGTGGTCCATAATATAATCCTCTTTCAAGAATCGGGCATTGGTGCTAAAATAACCTTCAGATCCTTAGGATTATAAAATAGACCACCTTTCGTTCCCTTAGGATACCCCACGAAGAAACAGACTTCTGTCCTCGGTTCCAACATACCCGCGTTCCCTTTCAGCACATGTGGTGGACACCCCCAAATTCAAATGTGTTTTAGACTAGGCTTACGCCCTATCCACAATTCTATGGGAGTAGAAGGTACCAAGTTCAGAATGTAAGCTGCTGTTTCTAAAACGAGTCCCCAAAATAAATTTGGTAAATTTGAATAACTCATCATTGACCTTACCATCTCCATAAGAGTTCTATTCATTCTTTCTGCTACACCATTCTGTTGTAGAGTACCGGGTGCAGTCAACTGGGATGTAATCCCCTCTGATGACATGTAGTCCTTAAACTCTTCAAAGAGGTATTTCCCACCATGGTTGGATCGTAGTGATTTGATACTTTTACCTAGACGCTTCTCCGCCTCTGCCTTGAATTCTTTGAATTTCTCAAAGTATTCAGACTTACGGTGCATTAGGTAAATGTATCCATACCTTGAGTAGTCATCAATGAAACTGACGAAGTACTCAAAGCCACCTCTAGCCTGGATTGTCATAGGACCACACACATCAGAATG
Source organism: Heliamphora pulchella (assembly GCA_032270985.1). Taxonomy (NCBI): domain Eukaryota; kingdom Viridiplantae; phylum Streptophyta; class Magnoliopsida; order Ericales; family Sarraceniaceae; genus Heliamphora; species Heliamphora pulchella. Next base: position 7,320,637 of record JAULJZ010000005.1, read on the forward strand.
AATCAGCTCCAACGGTTCTTTAGCTCTATAGCCTTTGGCCAAAAATGGCATCTTGGTCATCTTACCCTCTAAGCAAGATTCACAGACTGGAAGTGCCTCCACTTTCAATGAACTCAAAGGTCCATCTACTACCAATTTGTTTATCCTTTTTAGATTAATATGATCCAAACGTAAGTGCCAAAGAAACGTTTGGTTCATTAAAGAAGGAAACTTTCTCTTAAATGGTAAATTAGATGTGTTATTCATTTCAGTTAGTTGCAGTATAGGAGAGATTGGAGTTATAATATAAAGATTATCCACCAATATACTAGAACACATAACCCGTTTATTATCCTTAATAACCATAGAGTTATTAAAATAAACAAAATATCCATCTTTAGCCAATCCAAAAACGGAATCTAAGTTCCTTCTAATGGCAGGTACATAAAAACAATCTCTCAATATTAAAACCTGATCTCTACCAAAACTGAGTGTGACATCTCCTACTGCAACTGCTGTTACCTTTTGTATTATTGCCCATATGCTGGTAAATCTCCCCATAACTAAGTTGTTGGGTTTCCTATAACCCCTACAATGAATTGCAGACATGATTTGCATGCTTAGGATCCCCCAAATGATGTGATGATGATGAATGATGATTTATTTTGATGATGGTATGGATGATGATTGATGATGATTTGATGTGTTTGATGAATGAAAGATTAGGATTTGAATTTAGCTTAGGCACCTATGCGATGGAGATTAAAATAGTAAGGACACCTAGAATTTTGAACAAACAATAAAAGAGGCAATTATAAAAGGCTTGAGTTTTTAAGGAAAAGCACAAGACTAAGGGGGAAATTTTTTTGTTTTTATTTTGTTTTTATTTTTTTATTTTTATTTTTTTCAAACATCCTAAAATTTTGTCTAAGAATTAGGGCAAATCTCCAAAAATCATAGAAATTTAAGGGGTATTTTTTGAAAATCTAGAAAATGAAGAGGAGGAAATTTTTTAAAAGTCCTGGAAAAATATAAGGGAAATTTTGAGAAATATTTGAGGAAAATTTTTGGGAAAATCTTGAAAATTTATAGAAAATCCTAGAATTTTGAAAATTTTCTTTTTTTTTAGAAAATCCTAAAATTTTTTGAAAAATTTTAGGAAATTTAGGAAAAACTTTAGGAAATCTGGAAGATTAGGAAAATTTTGGAAAATCGTGGAAATTAATTTACTTTTTACCCCTTGGAAAATCTTGGAAAATTTAGGAAAATCTTGGAAATTTTTAGAAAATCCTAATTTTTTATTTTATTTTATTTTATTTTATTTTATTTTATTATTTTTTTTAAAGAAGATTGGGGCAAATTTTCAAAGATTAAAGGGTTAGGAGAAAAAGGGACAACACACAAATATCACAAAAGAAAGACAGAGATTTGCCTGGTGTACCAGGGCTTTGGATGCCTAATTTTCTAAGGTTTGAGAGAACTGAAAGGTTTGTCACTTACACACGATCGTAGAGTTGAGGTACCTAGTTTTCTAAGGCTCCAAGGGTCGCTACTTGCACACGAACCTAGGGTTTTTCTTTCAGATGTTTTTCCGCATTTTGTTTACTCGAACTGTTCTTTTTATATCCTCTATTTGTCTTCTCTTCTCTGGCTAGTCATTATGTCCGTGGCATCGGAGGTTCTACCTCTGGAGAGATAGTGAAGTGGCATGATGCCCTCCCTGCTCCTAGCCGGGCTTACATTGTTGCCTCCGGCTTTGCTCGTTTCATACCCTTGTTGGGTAGGACGAGTAATGACCGGGTATGGTTGACAGCTCTGGCGGAGTGGTGGTGGGATACCACCAATACCTTTCATTTCACAATTTTCAAGGCTACTCTGACACTTTTGGACTTCGCATTCATCACTGGCATCCGGGTTGGAAGAGCGCCTATTCCATTCGATCCATCCATTTCTCAGTCGACTGATGCGTTGCTGTACTTTCTTGGGGCTGTTCCAGCACAGATGGATAGAGATCGAGTGCAATATACCTGGTTCTTCAATCGATTCAGGCATTTTCAATGCACTGAGCCTCGTCACTATGAGTGGGTCACCTGAGGCTTTTTAATGTATATGTTCGGTACCTCCTTGTTTTCGATTAAGAAGAATACTATTCATTTGAATTACCTCGACGCCTTCGCTCATCTCAACCGGGTTGCTTCTGTTGATTAGGGAGGAGCAGCTCTCGCCACTTTATACAGCTTCATGCGGGCTTTAACCTGGTTTCCTTAGGAGCTCAGCATTGGGGGATACTGGCAGGTCTGGGAGGTATGATCTAGTTTCTTGATTCTTTCATTCATTTCTGTTATCTATTATCCATTATCTTTTGCTGACATCTTCTTCTTTGCAGTTATGGACCTATGAGTTCCTCAGGCTTTACGTCCCGATGAACTCCTCAGCTAACCCTCTGGTCATTCCTCCTGCAGCCCGGTAGTCCTGAGGGCTGAAGGGGAAAAAGGCCGAGGGGAAGGACATCGATCGATTTTGGGTGTCGCTGGACCGGCAAACTTCCGACTAGGTATCTTTATTTACTGCTTACTATTCTGTACAATGCCTTCTTATACTGCTCACTGCACTGTACTGTTTCTGTTCTCTTCTGCTATGCACACTGATTATTGTACACTGACTGTTATTATACATTACACTGTGTTCTGCAGGTTCACTGGGACGTCTGGAGAGGCATAGAGGATCGGGCTGGCACAGATCTGATGCGCAGTCGGGATATCGCTTCTAGGCGAATCCTGCTGGAGGGCCCATTTGGGCGGGAGTACTATCTAAGAGAGTGAGTGGTTCGCCAGTCGCTCGGCCTGGATCACTTCTGGATCCCGGTGGTTTCTCTAGTCTGTATGCGTCATACTGATCATCTGAGCTGGGTCGATCTACTATTAGAGTTGGTCGGGACGAATGTTGTCGAGCTTCTGGTGATCGAGGGAGACTACCCAGCCTGGGCCCAGGCGCATCTGTTGGGACCTTTAGGACCCAACCCGGCTGCCCCTGGTGGCAGGACGAGAGGACAAGCACCAGAGGCTGCTGATGTTGGTGCTGCTGCTGGAGCTGCTAGAGTTGCTGACCCTGGAGCTGGAGCTGCTGGAGGAGTGATAGGTCTGGAGATTCCCTAGGAGATTCAGACTGTGGCTTATGGCTTCCCCTTCTCCCTTCCTATTCCAGTCCTGCCAGTTTCTGAATTCAGAGAAGAGATTGGCTAGGTATTTCCTTATCCTTACTTCTTTCTTTCATTTTATGCTTTATTTATCTGACTGTCTTTTCTTTTCCTTTTATAGTTTAACCAGGCATGGGTGGACTGTCTGCTGCTGAAATTTATCCGTCAGAGGGCATTGATCCGTCAACTTGATGCCATCGTACGAGCAGCTGGCATCGCTTTTACTCCTGCAGCCATAGTAAGTATCTTCATGACTCCTTCCAACCTTTCTGTTTCTTTTCATGTATTCTTTTCTAATCCTTGCTTTCCTCTGACAGCCTCTGGTACCAGCTATCGCCAAAGTACCACCGCGGGCTACTGCTCCTTCTCCTGCTCGAGCCCCAGCCCGAGGTCATGGTTCTCGTGCTGCCTTCTACAGAGCTCGCTCCCGAGGGTCTGTCTCCTCTGCTTGGAGTCGCTCCAGGGCTATGTCTTCTTCTTTCGGCAGCAATGGAGACGACTATATTGAGAGATTTTTTGAGGACGTGAGCTCAGACGAGGCCGGTTCTTCTTCTCGCTGGGTCCGCTAGAGACATTCTTGAGAGAGAGAGAACCCCCCCTTCTTACTCAAACACATCTACTCTTTACAGGCCTGTGTGCCATGGTTTGACACATTTACATACATTTGTTTGATCCATGGGCCTGCGTGCCCCATTTTGCTATTTATTGGGCTTGGGTGCCCCGGTTACATCTTGCTATTTTTAATGCATTTTGGGCCTTCATGCTACTCATTACTTCACATGTATGACTTTCTTTTTATTCACTGCACCAACTGTCTTGGATGCAAAGTTCAATAATTACACAGAGTGCAAAAACCACAATCGAATACATGCTTGTCATCTTTCAACATGGCGGCCGCCATTTTCCATAAATGTTTACATGGCGGTCGCCAGTTACAACATAGCGGTCGCCTGGTCAAAGGGCTGATGTCACTGTACTATGCTTTTCTGAGTTGGCGGTCGCCTACCTCAAGGTAGCGGTCGCCACAATGATTACACTTTTTGTCAAAATTTTGATTTTCCACCCTTTCTAGCCTTATAGATACAGCCCTGGGGTTCCCATTTGCTATTACTCCGATTCAGATGGCTTCTCCTCTTTCTCCATGGATTGAAGCATTTTCCCACATTAAACATTTGAACTTTGACCTAGTTGGCCTGAATGCTATTTTCTCACTAAGGACCGTGGAGATTAACTGGCCTTTATTGTCAGCTACTACTCAATTGTGGGATCCACAGTCTCATGTCTTTCGATTTGTCCTTAAAGAACTCTATCCCACTATAGAGGAGTTTGCTGCCGTTTTGGACTTGGCCCCAAGGAGTGCTGTTGTGGTTTCGACTTTCTTTCTCTCATCTTGACAGCAGGTGAAACAGCTTTGTGGTCTATCTAAGATGGAGGCCTCTCTCTTGACATAGGATGACTGGCTCGACATTCCATGGATCATTGATAGGTTTTGTCCCATCGGTGACCTTAGTAACCTTGGTTTTCAGCTGCGGCGACGCTATGCACTTTGCTTCTGCCTTCTTGCCCAGTATCTTCTCATTCCTTCTGAAGAGCGAGTTAGTTTTGCCCTGGTTGACATTGTAGGTCAGATGTGTATGGGGAGGGACTTCGTGCCACTCATTTTAGTCAAGACACTACTGGGATTAGATGTTCTTCATCATGGTGAGACCACCACCCTTGCTGGTAGCCCTTTACTTCTTCAGGTAAGCTCAACATCTTTTTCTGCATCGAGCTCTCTGTCATACTGCAGAGCTCTTTTCTCATTGTTCTGACTCTTACTACAGATCTTGTTAATGGAGAAGGTGAATCTTGTACAGAAGCCTCCTACTGACAGGCACAATGCCGCTGCTTTCCTTTACCACTCACGTTATCAGACATGTGACACCGAGGCTGCCTTGCGATAGTATCTTTCTTCTTTGATCGGCCCAGATATTACTTGGCAGTGTCCTTGGTGGCGAATCCCTGCTATAACTTTGACTACTATGGATCATCCTGGGGTTCAGCTGGTCGGCTTGCATCAGACTACCTTCTATTACCCCCATCAGATTATGCGGCAGTTCGGTTGCAGTCAGATCATCTTTTCCAATACTCGAGGTCATCTGGTTTCATCTACACTGCGGGCCCCATTTCTGTCATCATATCAGGATGTCTGGCTATCTCACTCGTGGATAGATATGCAGGAACTGCAGTGCCCTGAGCTCCCTGATGAGTACAAGACATAGCTGCTGTAGGATCAAGAGAAGAAGGATAGAGAACAGGGGAAACAAACGGAAAAGAGGAGGAGGATTTGAGGATTTCTACTTTGTTTTGAAAATTTCACAGCTTTCTTTTACTTGTAGAGTTTGGGACTTACGTGCCCTTCTTTTCAAAAAAAACTCTGAATCAATGGCTACTTAAGGCACTTTAGTGCGAACCAGTAATGAAAACTCCTACTTTGTGTTCAAGATGGTTCAAATTTATCCAAAGTTTTCTTAGTTTAATTAAATGGCTGTATTATCAAAATTCAAAAATTAATTTGCATAGGTCTTACTTAGATGTAAAGATGGTTAAAAATAAAGAATGTGGTCGGACTTCTTGAAAGAAGCTGCCAACGTATCCCAAAAAGATGGAATTAGGCCATAACGTAGTTCAAGTTTGGTTTTCACTCGGGTATTGACACTCTCCTTTTGTAGTGCACTAACTTTTGCCAAGGTCGTTCTTTCGGGTTTTCGACCTTGCGGGCTGCTCTAACTTTTGCCTGAGCTGCCTCTTTAGTTTTCAACTCAGCGAGCTTTTCTTTTATCTTTATTTTTACCTCAGGGATAGTACTTTTTTAGTTAGTCGATGTTTACTGGAGTAGAGAACACGTTGCCATCCAAGTCTATGAGGATGACTCCACCACCGGTCTTGATGGTCTTGATGAGAAATGGTCCGAACCAGTTCGGCTTGAACTTGCCTCTTGGGTCAAAGATAGGAGCTCCAATTTTCTTAAGGACTAGATCCCCTTCTCTGAGATCTCGGGTCTTAACCTTTTTGTTGAATGCTCGTGCTATCCTCCTTTGGTAACCTTACACATGGAACAGAGCCTGTAGCCTTCTTTGTTCAAACAAGAACAACTCTTCCATCCGATTTCTCTGCCATTCTGCTTCTAAAATACAAGCATTGGCCACTACTCTTAATGAAGAGATTTCCACCTCATTGGGAAGTACAGCTTCCATCCCGTACACTAAAGAGTATGGTGTAGCTCCAGTTGAGGTTTTAATCGACATCCGATATCCCCAGAGTGCAAATGGTAAATGCTCCAGCCAATCCTCATGTGAGTTGATCAATTTTTGTAGGATTTTCTTGATATTCTTATTTGCTGCTTCGACTGCTTCGTTGGTCTGCAGCCGATAACGTGAGGACTTGTGGGCTACTATCTGGTATTCCTCGAAAAGATCCAAGACCTCCCCTTGGAAATGTGAACCGTTGTTTGAGATGAGCTCATGTGGGACTCCATACCGGCAAATGATGTTTTGTTTGATGAACTTAGCAACATGGGAGGTTTTTAATACTGAGTAAGAAGCTGCTTCCACCCACTTGGTAAAGTAGTCAATGGCCACTAAAATGAACTCGTGCCCATTTGACGCCTTTGGTGTTACTCTGCCGATTACATCGATGACCCATACTGAGAACGGCCATGGTGATGTCAGGTTATATAGCTGAGACGGGAGAACATGCATAAGGTTTGCGTGAATCTGACATTTGTGACACTTCCACACAAACTGTATACAGTCTATCTCCATCGTCTTCCAAAAATATCCTTGTCGTAGGATCTTCTTGGCCAACATGTTACCACTCATGTGTGGCCCACAGACTCCAACGTGTATCTCTTTCATCAGTTTTTAGCCTTCTTTAGCGTTTATGCACAGCTTATTGACACCAGAATGTCCTCGTTTGTACAATCTACCACCGCAAATGACAAATTGTGCAGGCAGTTTTCATATTTCCCTTTTGCCCTTTTTACTGGGAAACTTGGGATACTCTCCTTTTTTCATGAAGTTTTGAATGTTAAAATACCATGGGAGATCGTCAGTGCTTTCTTCGATGGTAGTTGTCATCTTATATGCCGGCATTCTTTTCTGTTCAATTATCAAAAGCATCATTCGAACTCCGGGTGGTATGTCAATCATGGATGCTAAAGTGGCCAGTGCATTGGCGACCTTGTTCGGTAGTCTTGGTACATGGGAGAAGATCACTAATTCAGAACATGGTATCAGCTTCTCTAGCTCTTGATGATAGAGAATCAAGGTCAAGTCCCTGACTTTCCATTCTCCTCTTGGTTGTGAAACCACCAGTGCCGAATCTCCGATGACTTCTAGCTTCCTTACCCCTAGTTCCAGGGCTGCCTCCAATCCAGCTAAACATGCTTCGTACTCAGCTTGATTGTTGGTGACTTCAAAATTGAGCTTCAAAGACAAGGGGATGTGTGATTCGTCAGGAGTGACAAGGAGGATTCCTATTCCATAGTCATATTGATTTGATTCGCCATCAAATATAGAGTCCACTTGTCATCTCCAACTTTCATCAGCTGTTCGTCAGGAAACTGGAACTCTATGTCTTCACCTCCTTCGACTGGTTGGTCGGCTAGGAATTCTGCCACTACCCTACCCTTGACTGACTTTCAGGTGACATATTTGAGATCAAATTCTGATAATAGTAGAAACCACCAGGCCAACCTTCTTGTCAGTGCCGTCTTTTCGAACAAATACTTCAACGGATCCATCCGGGAGATGAAACTCATTGTGAAGGACAGCATATAATACCTTAATTTTTGGGAAGCCCAAACCAAGGCCCAGCATGTCTTCTCCAGTGGTGTGTATCTTACTTTTGACCCTGTCATCTTCTTCCTTAGGTAGTAGTCGGCCTTTTGGATTCCAGTTTCACCTTCTTGTGTTAGCATACATCCCATAGTTGAGTCAGTCATTGACAGTAGAGGATCAGTGGCCTGCCAGGTTCGGGAGGAGTTAGGATAGGAGGATTTGCAGGTACTATCATACAGTATCAAACGCATCTTGGCATTTTTGATCCCACTCAAACTTGACTCCTTTCTTTAGCAGGCGAAAGAGCGGCTCGTAGGAATTTGTTAATTTTTCAATGAATCGACTGATAAACTGTATCTTATCGAGGAAGCCCCTGACTTCTCACTCAGTCCTCGAAGGAGGCATTTTCAGGGTTGCTTTGATCTTCGAAGGGTCGACTTCAATGCCCCGTTGAGTGATCATAAATCCGAGCATTTTTTCGGTAATGACTCCAAATGCACACTTCTATGGGTTAAGCTGCATCTTGTACTTTTGAATCCTTTCAAAGAACTTTTGCAGTGCCGTGATGTGACCATCCCGATCCTTAGATTTGACTATCATGTCATCCACGTACACTTCGACCTCCTTATGTATCATGTCATGCAGAAAAGTAGTGGCAACTCTCTAATAGGTTGCCCCTGCATTCTTCAGACCAAACAGCATTACAGGAAAACAATAGGTGCCCCAAGGCGTGGTGAATGTCATTTTCTCTCTGTCCTTAGGATCCATCAGAATCTGGTTGTACCTAGAGAAGCCATCCATGAATGATAACAAAGCATGCCCCGCGGTACTGTCTACTAAGACATCAATGTATGGCAGCAAAAAATCGTCTTTTAGGCTAGCCTTGTTGAGATTCCAAAAATCTACGCAGACTCGGATACGGCAATCTTTCTTTAAAACTGGCACGATGTTGGCTACCCATTGTGGATACTCAGTTACCATTAGCAATCCGACATTGATCTGTTTGGAAACTTCTTCTTTGATCATCAGAGCCCATTCTGGCCGAATCCGTCTTAATTTTTGTTTGATCGGTTTAGCATCGGGGTATAGAGGGATATGGTGTTGGACAATGTCAGGATCAATTCCAGGCATATCTTTGTAAGACCATGCAAACACATCTTTGAATTCTTTTAATAAAGTTATTAATTGTTCTTGTTCAACTAAGGATAAAGAAGAACCAATTTGCACATTTTATGGGTTAATTTCATTACCCAGATTTATTGACAAAGTTTTTTCAATTATTGGTTGAGCACGCATTTCTTCTTCTCTTTTTATTAAAAGTTTTATTTCTTCGAGAATATTCCCGTCGATTTTAAAATCGTCAAAAAGCATATGAAATAAATCAAACAAAGCAGAGTAACCGGAAATCTTGGTCTTCTCATTAAAAACAGAGAAAATTACAAACTCGATGGTAAAAGTAGGAAGAAAAGCATCAACAGACGTTCCATCGATTATAGACTCCGACTCAAACTTGAACTCGGGATAGACGACCTACACATTACAAGACTCGATGGACCAATTCTTTACCTCTTTCACAGCCGCATCGATGATGAGCTTAGTACAGTCTGCTAGTGCGCTAAAACCCATCATGAAGCAGTCCTGATTAGTTACCTACAGCTGAGCCATTTTTTCATTAAACAGCACTCCCATGTTAGTACCATCAAGCTTGTCAGTCCAATCTTCTTCCCGAACCTTCTTTCCTTCTTCTTTCCCTTCCACTGTCTCTTCCTCTTCCTTGTCAGACAGCTGATGGCTAAAAAATATCTCCAACCCTGGCAACTTTTGATTGGTCCCTTCGTCGATCCACGGCTCTAGAAAGCCACAATACGGGAAATTTTCTCCTTCCTTGACAAAGTATCCATTGAGCGTCCTAGAATAATTGGCCTTTCGCCCCTTTCTAGGCCCTTTCAGATCTTCTTTCGGTTGTTTATAACCAATACCAAAACGGTACTAAGTCGGAAATACCTGAATGGGTTCCGGGATACCCTGCTATTTACGCCCTAATCCCATGCCTGGGAAAAAGGACATTTTCCTCATATTGTTACGGCCCGCAGGTTGACATACCTTTCTTCTTCATTTATCAGCATCTGAACAGCCTGGGTTTCATCAAACTGAAAACCACAAAGCAACACATCATCTTCACTATGTTGAACTTCCAACAGGGTTGCGCCCTCTCCTCCTCTCAAGGGATGAATGATGTCTTCTCCGTGAATAGTTAAAATTGCCCCGTTTCTTATCAGCTTCAGTTTCTGATGGAGAGTAGATGGTACGGCCTGAACATTTGGGTCATGCAGCTAAGGTCTACCTAACAACAAGGTGAAAGATGCCGGTACATCCAGTACATGAAATTTGATCGACATTTCTAAGGGTCCTACTGAGATCGCAAATGACACCAATCCCAGTACGTCCCTTCTTATGTTGTCATAAGCCTGGACCCCTCGATTGCTTGGTACGAAATGCTCCGTCTTTAGTCCTAAATAGAGCGCTGTTCTGAGCAGACATACATTTAATACAGACCCGTTATTGATAAGAGTCACCGGAACCCATTTGTCCAAGTACTTAACGATGATGTGCAGTGGTTTGTTGTGAATTTTCCCCTCTACTAACAAATCTTTATCGAAAAAAGAAATGACTTTCGATTCAACTGCTGGCAGAATATATCCAATCAGCTGCTCTGGGGTGGCCTCTATCGGAACGCTGGCTTTATTCAGAACCATTAGCACAACTTTCCTGTGCTTGTGCGAGGCCATCAGTAGTCCCCAAATGCTAATGTTGGCTTGCGTCTTCTTTAATTATTTCAGCATTGCATCGTCTTCCTCTTCTTGTTCTTTATCCTTCGCTTTTCCACTTGGCTACCCCTTTTCCAACTGGACTGGCTTGAAGTGCCGCCCACTTCTGGTCAGATGTTCTATCTCTTCCTTAGGATCCCATAACCCTGTTATTGCATCACTGGTCTATCGTACTTTGTTTACGAGCGGAGGGCTTTTAAATGCCCATAAATTGTCTAAATCACTGATTGCCATTCTTTCTCTCCTCTCCTCATCATCTTCGATGGCCCGTGTATTATCAATTTCTTCCTCGATGTCATCTTCAATAAAATTCACTTGCTATTCTTGAGTAGCACAAAAATCTGTCCACTCTGCTCCGTCTGATTTCAACACGATCCTTACCAGCCAATAAGACTGCATTTTATCAACGTATACTTTCCCCTCAAAAAGCTGAGGAAGAGTAATTCCATCGAGTATATGACTAACCCCATAAGGTTGAGTCAAGTAATCCAATGGCCAGTCATCTTCTTCATTGCACTCTTCCTCTTGAATTACTGTTTGATATCCTTCCCAGTCGTTATCATTTCACTCCTCTACGTTATCCCAACCATTTTTGGCCATAATCAATGAACAAATTGCCTGATCTTTAGTAACTAAAACACAAGGATGTGGCAGATATGCTCGATAGATATATCGGCTCAGGTCCTTTGATTCCTCCAGAGACATGTAATTTACCCCAGCCTGCCTGGCATGATTCGATAGTGGGTTAGTCGTGAAATTCGGCTTTGAGGTGGCAGATGGTGGTGGAATCACCATGTTTTTGATGAGGTTTTGAATCTCATGTCGGAGCCTCATGCACTTATCTGTCAAATGGCCACGACCATGGTGGAAGGCGCAGTATTGAGAAGCATTAAACCTCGACGGTAGGGGATCAGGTACAGGCATGGGGTCCAATGGCTTGATGAGCCCTTTCTCGATGAGTCGATTCAGGGTGGTGGATAAAGAAATATTGGGGGAGTAAACACCCTTCTTAGCTTTTGTTGCTTTGGCTATCATCGGATCGTTGGGCATTATTGGATTGTTGGGCAGAAGAGGATGGGTTCAGCAAGTTTACCTTGTTCGAGCGAGACACGAGGTTGGCGATAGTAGATTAGTTTTGGTTATTTGTGGGGAAGGTCCTCCTGGGTTTTTGGCTCAGCTCAGCTTTTTCAATATCTCTAAACTGGATTGCATCTTCTATTTGAACCCCGACATTAAACAACTGCTCGAATGTCGAGAGTGGCTGCGTGATCAGATAACGCTTCAATGGGGACTGCAGGTTCTTCACCACTATCCTGACTTGCTCTTTCTCAGAAGGCCGATTCGTCATCTTAGCGGCCTTGCCCCTCCATAGGGTCAGGAAATCAACAAAAGACTCCTGGCTCTCCTGTCGAGTCATTTTGAGCTCTCGTGTAGTTACGTCTAGTTAGACATTGTAACTATACTGACTGATGAAAGCCGTAGCTATATCCTCCCAAGTTCTGGTCTTTGCTACATCGAGGGAGATGAACTATTTATAGGTTGCCCCAAAAAGAGATCGATGAAAGAGCAGAGCTTTCAACTGGTCATCAATTCTCATTGGTGAGAGGGTGCCAACATACATTCGGAGATGAATTTTGGGATCTCTGGTTCCATCAAACTTCTCCATGTCTGGCATTTTGAACTTTTCTAGTAGTTTAGCATCTGGGAACAATCATAGTCCTCCTACATCTAACATGTATTCTTCGATCCCTTTAGCCTTTCTAAGGACCTTCTCCATCCTGTCGATCTTCTCAATCAGTGCAGATTCTCTAGACTGAGCAGTGTTTTCTTCCTCAACTACCACCTGACGAGGGACCCGTGGTGGTGGTGGAACAACTTGCGGTCCCTCGGGGACTTGATTGTCATCTCAAAAGTCTTCGGTATTCTCATTCGTGTCATCTAGTTGTCCATTCACAATAGGGATATGGTCCTGAATTGCTCGAATCTGTGCCTGATATTGCACTTGAGCCTGGGTTTCTTGCTCTATGGCTCTCTATATATCAGTGATCGCCCTCATTAGGGCTGCCAGATTCACCTCATTTTCTACCATTTTAGCTGACTCAGTTGGCTGTTCAGATATCCTACAAAGTCTGCTCGATCCTGACCTCACCCAAATGTATGTTGACTGTACTTTTCTTGGCCCAATGGTAAACTCATGGAGAATACCTAAATTCCAAAAGCAAAATAACCAATATTAGACACTTCCTAGGTGGACATTTTGACAACAGATAGCAAATATCCCAAATACTCAAAATAGCAAATCATGAGCAGATAAATACGAAGACTGAAACAATGCCCTTGTCGAGCTCATGCTGGCAGCATAGTAGGATAACCCAAAAACTAGAATGACGGTTAAGAAAGGGAATCCACTAAATTTTAGAGGGAAAGCTCATCTAAAATGGGGAAACAAATAGCACTTCGGCAGGGAAACAGAGCTACGTTGATTGGACTGGTTTGACCTAAAAATTCTAAGAAAAAATAGGCAACATAACAGTAAGAAAATAACTCTCACGGGTATGACAAGGATTTGAAAGAAACGAGCCTATGTTGAGGATTTGGAAGAAATGAGCCTATGTCAAGGGGAAAGAAACTAATGACCCGAGAAGAACCCGAAAGAGAGAGAAACTACCCTAGAGGCTTTAAAATGGAACACGGGTGGGACCCCGAGAAGAAAACTACGACGTGAGAACCAAACATGGTGAAAGACAAAGTCCGGGTAAGAACCTGAAGGAAAAGCTAACCTAATCAAAGGATAACGAAAAACCTAGGCCAAACCCGAGAAATGAACTAGCTTAAGCCCAAACAAAATAGTCCTAATAATACACAAACAAAACATACAAATAAAAACAAAAAAACACATAATCCTACCAGGGTTAGTAGCACCTAATGGGGGTTCTAAGTTCACTATATGCAAAAAGGCCAGTTTTGGTCAATTGAACAGGGTACGTTTTGAATAGAGCCGAGTATATACTTCCCATACAGAACATGGTCAAACAGTACACCCAAACTATTTTACTACACCTATGATAGCGTACAGTCAGTAAGGGTTGCCCGCCTTCTCAACAATCCCCGAACGGATGAACGTTCAGGGTATCGGGTCGACTAGACAGGGGGTTTAAAGAACAATGCACATGCATGCGAAAATACAAATGAAAAATTCTTATTAAAAACCAATGATGTTTTCAAGTCTAGCCCTCTTATTTGATTTTATAAACCAGTCCCCAGCGGAGTCGCCAGAAAATACTGTGGCGTTGGAATTTTGGAATTTTTGAAAAATGATCAAAAATAAAGAAATTCAAAAATGTTTAAAAAATATTTTTAACACCTAGAAATCTAAATTTTGAAAATCCCATTTTGTTGAAAATAGAGTCGCCACTTAGTTTTTGAGAAAAACTACGAAAAATAAAAATGACTACTGGTCTTTAAAACGTTAACCAGAGAAAGAGGATTCGGGAGCTAAGGTACGAATCGGGGAAGGTGTTAGGCACCCCGTTTGCCCAACCATAAGGTTGGCCTCTACTAATCATCATTAATTTTTTAATAGAATTTCTCAAATGCATTCAAATAAAGAAAATTGAGACAAGGAGAGAATATCTAAAATCAAATATGAAAAATACATAAGATATGTACATAGAATGCCAAATAGAAAAAGTGAAGAAATAAAATCCCAAGTCCCTAGCATGCAATTTCCAACTAAATGATACATGGAACACTCCCACATGCAATTTTATCAAAATAATCTAAATTAGCATAGTTCAAATAAAAAAGTAAAAATAGGCTAAAGATACTAAAATTAACTAAACATGATTTTCTACAAAATAAACTAAACTACTCTAAACATGCATTTAAAGAAAATCACCAAATCATGCATAACATTCATTTATAAAAAAAAATATGAACTTGATAGGTACTAAAAAAAATGAAAGATGCACAAGAATTCTATGTTTTAAAATAAAGAAAGTCTACTGACAAAGGAAACAAAAATAAATGTGTTTTAACAAAAGAGAGTTAAGGAAAAAGAAAATAAAGAAGAAGTTTGTAAAAGAAAAAGATACCAAATAAAAATGTTAGAAAATACTACTAAAAGAGAACCTAACTATTTATATTTTATGCTTTAAAAGAGATAAAGGAAAAATGAAAGAAGAAGAAAATAGAAGAAAATTAAATATAACTTAAGAACCTTTATATGATTTTTGGGTTTAGTGAAATGAAAAAAAAAAAGAAAGATAAAAGAAAATAAAGTTATAAAAAGAAAAAAAAATGAAACTTTATAAGAAAAATACGTACTAATATTAAATGAAAAGAAATACTAATAAAGAAGAAAAAAAATTAAATACTAACAAAAGAAATACTAAATTAAAATTAAAAGAAAAATTATCAATAAATAGGTGCAATATTGACAATTGCAACTATTTTTATGTAAGTGTTTTTATTATAACAATAACGATAATATTTCATCGTATTGTCAAATTATATTAATACTAATTGATGAATTAATAAAAAAAAAAAAATAACAAATGTGTAAAGTGTGAATGTGAAGAAATTCATAACTAAACAATTAAAGAAAATAACCAAATTACATGAAGTAAAACAAGATTAACTAGATAAATGAAAGGAATATGCAAATTAATACTGAATTTAACTCGATCACTTCAAAAGAAAGAGAATGGAGTTAGAAGGATCAGGGATCCAAACGAGGTACCTAGATTGTCGGGAAATTCTCAAGTCGGGAATGTGCTTCAACTATCTAATTCTCGGGTGGGGATCCAAGCAAGCTTCAATGTTAGAGGTTCGGGTCTCGGTATTTCAACAGGGCTTTGGCGTCGAGACTCGGATTGCTCGGGGACTCGGCAAAGCTTCTCTCTCAAATTTTTTTTTTCGTAAAACGTACCAGAGGTATGGTATTTATAGAGTTTTTTAGCCAATGAGATGTTGCCACGTTTTAGGGACACGTCAGGCCATTTGGAGTTGGCGATCGCCATAATGTAACTTGGCGGTCGCCATGTTTTTGAAAGGTTCCACAAAGTTCTATAGAGGTCGCTACTATGTAATCTGGCGGTTGCCATATTGGAAGGTGGCGGTCGCCATTTTTTGCTAGGGTTTCCAAGAGGTTCTATTGACGATCACCATAATGAATATGGCAGTCGCCTTACTTGGGCAGCAAGTTTTGATGGTTCGACAAAATTTTATTAGTTTGAAGGTTTTAGGTTCAAATACCGAGCTTGGATCACTTCCCAATGATCGAACTAAGGCACTATTCTTGCTGTTTTCATCATCGAATTCACCTAAAATTAGGCGGGGTCAAATTGGGGTATCTACAACTTACACTCGAGATCAACAAAAAATTATTCAAGTAATTTTTTATCAAGATCTTGAGAGACAGCATAAAGCTATTTTCATCAAAGAATGGTTTGATGTATGGTCTTTTAATGAAGATTATCTTGCTAAAATATCTGACTTCAAGAAAGTTTAGACTAAGTCTGATAGCACAACTGTGACTTCAGTTCTGTGAGACCTCGACCCATTTTATTTTAGAAATGATTAGGTGTTGATGGGAGTAAGAAATAAAGCTTGAGTTTGTTGATATTTTGAGCTTGAATATGCTTGAAAGGTATGTTAAAAGAAGAATATGGGCTTCTAATGGATGTTTGAACAAAAATAAGTGAATAGTGTGTGAAGGAAAGTGACATACCTTCACTAAATTGGCCATAACGTTTTGTACAAAATGAATTTTGGTATGCGGTTTGAACCATTGGAAACTAGACTTCCGGGGCTTCAGTTTGAACACAAGAACGACCCCATTTGGAGTTTGGATGGAGGAGATAAACTTGTTCAAAGTTGGACCAACAACGCAGTCGCGGAGACCGATCGATCGGTCTGGAGACGGATCGATCAGTCTGTGACGGACAGAGGCTATAAATTTCGGTTTTTGGGTTTGTCTCGTCATTCTTCTCCTCTCACCTCTCTGTCTAAATTAATAACTCCAACATCCTAATCTTCAACGAAAGATTAAGAATGTAGTTTTACAATTTACTACTGAGATATGTAGTAATTTACCACATGCTTTTTGGGATAGAAAGAAGCACATAGTGCCTCTTCCTTATGACCAGGATTTGATGAAACTCAAATCCCTACAAAAGCATTACCTAGTCAGATGAAATCAGACTAGCTGGAAATATGCAAGAAGAAAATTCAAGACCTTCTTGACAATTAATTAATCAAAAAGAGTTATTCTCCATGGAGTTGCACAGCTTTTTATGTCAATAAAAATGTTAAGATTGAATGTGGAACTCCAAGGCTTGTAATCAATTACAAACCCTTGAATGAAAAATTACAATGGATAAGATATCGAATACCTAATAAGAAGGATCTTTTAGATCGCCTTCAATCAGCATCTATCTGTTTTAAATTTAATTTAAAGTCAGGTTTCTAGCAAATACAAATCAAAGAAGAAGATAGATATAAAACTGCATTTGTTGTACCTTTTGGCCATTACGACTGAAATGTAATGCCTTTTGGTTTGAAAAATGCACCATCTGAATTTTAGAATATAATGAATGATATATTCACTCCCTATTCTTGTGATACCTTGACCTGTTTTATTTTTTTGGCGTTTCTGGACGCGCGTTACGTGTTTTCGTTTGAGCATGTTTTATTGCTTTTGATGTATGATCGGGCTTAGATATGCATGCGGGGTAGGTTCCCAGGGCCGTGGGCCGTTGTGGTGCGAATTTCAAAAATTTTCAAAAAAAGATATTTCGGAGGCATATAAATATCTGGAGTTAGAAATTTTCAAAAAGATATTTTCTAAAACTTCTCCAATAAGCTTCCTGTTTTCTCTTTGCCTTCTTTCTAAGTTCTCAGGGGGCTCGGGGCTCGATTTTCAGCAATCTAACGCTGATCCTTGCTTTTGACACGGTGGGCTACGCAACCATTCGGACAGAATTTCATTCTAGCGAAGCTCAGTTTTGCACGTGGTTCGAGGCGTCGAGTTTTTAACTCACCGAGGTAGGATTCTAGACTTGTATGTTTTATAAGGGTGCGACGTTGAATTGTGTGTAGCTTTACCATTTTAAAATGCTTGAAATAGGGGTTTATATTTGGGAAAATCTGGTTTTTGGCTTAAAACCTATTTTTCATTGTGTCGGTTGGTTGGAATCGAGCTTTGATGGTTTCTTTTGAGGCTTTATGATAGTTTTGGGCTCAGGTATGCTCGTGGGTATGAGATCTGGTGTTTGGAGGCTTTGATTTTAGATTTAAACATGTGTTTTGGTTGAAAACCTGTCAAAAACCTGTGCTGCGCTTCGATTTACCTAGAGGTCTTTGTGACCGATCGATCGGTCCCTTCACAAATCGATCGGTCTGGGCTGTTTTTGGAAATTTTTGTGTTTTCTCCTGGGGTTTGCCTTTGGGGGCTATGGATATGGTTCTAGGCTGTTGTTTGATGTTTGGAGGTTGGGTTTTGGTTTTCGATTGGCGTCCTATGGCATTTAATTGATTAATTTACAAAAATTAGTCAATTCAAATACCTGTGGATTCCTTTTGGGGTTCGGTTGGTTGTGTTGTGGTTTCGGGGTCCTATTATGGCCTCGGGTGTTTGATTAAGTGTCGTCCTTGAGGATGATGTGTATGGTGAGATGTGGGTGCGAGATGTGGATGTGAAGCACGGTTGTGCGCGTGATGGTTGTGAGGAACGTGTAGGTCCGTGGTTTAGTTTTAAGGTGAGGTTGCGGTGAGGAGCCGTTTGTGGGAGTTTTGGGTTGGCCTTGGGTTAGGTCGAGTGTCGTAAGTTTGTTGGTTGTGTTGGCGCGTGTGAGCATCGTGGGATCGTATCAGTGATTGTGGTGGTATGAGATGTCGAGATAGGTTGTGTGGCGGGTGGCATCGTGGTGCAAGGTTTTATATAATTATGTGTATTTATAACTGTCGTTTATTTATGCATGGATTATGTAAGTGAATTATATGGCTTTGATATCGTTATGTGTAATGTGGACCTAGAGCTTTAT
This sequence comes from Heliamphora pulchella, assembly GCA_032270985.1. Lineage (NCBI taxonomy): Eukaryota > Viridiplantae > Streptophyta > Magnoliopsida > Ericales > Sarraceniaceae > Heliamphora > Heliamphora pulchella. The sequence goes on from JAULJZ010000005.1 coordinate 7,339,505, forward strand.
AGGCATGTGACTTGGTTTGTGGAACGTCGTGTTGATATATGATTTTATGCTTTAAATCCTGGTTTAGGTTTGCATATGTGTATAGAATGGGATAGATAGATTTGTGATCCAGTAGATGTAAATCCTGGTGTGTGTTGCACGGGTTGTGTGTTGTGGCATGCGCTGAATTGGATTGGGTAGCGACCAGTCGGTGAAAGTCCGGGAAGATGCTTGGATTGGGTAGCGACCCGTCGGTGAAAGTCCGAGAAGATTCATGGATTGCATGTATTACATTTTGAGATGGATAGACCAATTTTCTTAAAACGGTATTATCAACCTACGGGAGTCGTAATACTTGAATCGTTTTCAAGGCTCTGATGAGTCAAAAAATGGTTTTTATCCTCGTTTTCGCTTGCATGTGAAAATTATTTTTTGGCTCTGGTGATTCATGATCTAAAACTGTTTTCAAATTGTTTTATTGGCTTGAAAGAGAGTCAAAAACTGCACTTCGATTTCCTAGTATGTTTTGTTTAAATTGCATGCTTGTCTAGTTTCTGCTGAGCCATGGCTCACGGTGTGGGATAAAATGTTTTCATGTACCGGTCATGCAAGTTGATTTGGAGGCTGCTCAGGAGGCGGAAGAGTTATAGTCTTCCCTTTTGTTCTTTCTGTTACATGTATATTGTAACATGTTTTTCGGTATAGGAGTTGTCTAATATAAGCCGTTTGGCGTTTATATATACAATGCATGTATATTTTTTTGAGAGTGTATTCTCAAGCTGGGTGTTGTAGTTGATTGTTGTTGGTGTTTCACGTGACCTGAAGTTTGGGGCATGATAGATTGGTATCAGAGCTCTGGGTTCGAATACCTAAGAGCCATGGGAAGAGGATACGTTCCCGTGTGAGGTTGATTGCGTGTGGTTGATTGCATGTATTTAGATGCTTTGATAACATGACGTGATAGCGTGTTATATATGTGGAAAATGTGTATATGTGAGTATGGGGGTTGAACTGTGGGATTGATTAGTCCTGCCTTTGGGCGTTTGGATTAACAAACTTGG
>JAULJZ010000005.1:7353630-7364801 GCA_032270985.1 Heliamphora pulchella
TTGAAAGTTTAATAAAGATGTATTTTCTGGATCCCCGAGCATGTATTTTATGTCGGCGTTAGAAATTCTCCCAACAAATGAATGGAAGTTGGGTTAGTAGGAAACTCTAATGGAATGACCAACCTATTCATGTAAAATTGGTGAATGATAAAATCCATTTGAAATGTACATTTCCTTGTTTTTTAGCGAACCAATCGTTAGAATGGACATTATAAGGGTATGACCATTCCATTTCGGCATTCATTCTAGTGAACCAAGCTCTGTTTTAGAACAATGCACATTAGATCACAAACGCATATGCTTCCCTTCCAACAATGCATAAAATCTTTTGTTTTGCTGAATTCTCCTCGCTCTTGCTAAATTTTAGAGAGTTAATGAGTCACTATGAAAAAGAAATGCTAACCTGACTGCAGCATTGAAACCAAGGGCAATCATCAAAGTCCAAAGCTGCAAGTTCATGCTGCCATATTCACAGAAGTTGGACAAAGATCAGAATTTGAGGATGAAACAAGCCTGCTCAAAATGAAAATTCTGGACATAACTGCGTTATGGCAAAAAATAAAAAACGACAACAATAAATGAAAAAGAATAATGCAATCCCACCCAAACCCAAAATTTACATGGTACACCTAAAATGAGGACTACGGCCCTGGAATTGCGGTGGTTTCACTATGACTCTATGAGAGGAGGTAATACAAAGCAAGAGTACAAAAATCTTAGCCAAAGTTCTGGTTATAATTATACAAACACCCAAACTAGGTCAAAAAGGGAAAAACGTGTCCATAACCTCTCAACCCGATCCTCTGCTCTATGGACTAAGTCCCTTAGAAAACCTATTAAAAATTGGAGTCCCTAAAAGGGGTCGGGTCACCGGTCGGACCCCTTCAACACACTTAACAAACCGGATGTCAGGTTATGCTTTTAGAGTGACTGAGAGGGAATAAATAACAAAACTAACCAGATTGAGATGGCATCTACTGCAATTGCTGGATTCTTTAAGCTTCCCACCATAAGGATCACTGCTGTGTAATACCATAGCTCCAAACTGTCACCCATACAAAGCATTCGTATAAGCAGGATGAATCATAAATAGATTCTTTGTGAATTCTGAAATGGGAGTACCCACCAAAGCATTACAGCTGAGGCAAGTGAGAGCTTCACAAAACTGCTCAAAGACTTGAAGGCCAATAAAGAAAAACCAGTCCATGCCTCTGGAAAGTAGCCAGAAACCAGATAGGCCATCTGAGCCAAGACTAAAAGCCACCATGAGATGTTCCCAGCCATGGCAGCACCGAGCAGACCGTGCCCAAACCTCGTTATGAGAACCCAATTCAACAACACGTGAATCCCCAAAGACGCTGTTGAAACAACGGTCATGACCCAAACTTTGCTTTGAGATTGGAGAAATTTCTGAATAGGGAAGTTCAGGGCATATGCAAACAATTGGGGGATTACCCATCTTGAGTACCTCCCGGCAAGGTCAGAGATATCTTTGTCTTGATGTAGGAGTTTTAGAATTGGCGATGTGAACGCATAGACAGGTGTCAGCAACAAAGCCGTGACTCCAGTAATGATCCATGATCTTTGCAAGTAGATTCCTAGCATGTTGAACTGCCCCGCGCCAACTGCTTGGCCACAAAGTGTTTCAAGAGCACTTCCCATCCCTAGCTACTAGGTAAAAACTAGTTAGTTCAGATTGATTCATCTATGTTCAAGTGTACTCAAAACTTATTTGGATGCAATATTCGGGATGTTATAAAAACTATGCACTGATCCTGACATGGATTTTTGCACACTACACGTTCAAAGTATATTGATTCTCTAATTAATCTAGACTTGGAATTTTGTCCAAACACTTGGTGAGTGATCAAAGCATACGGAATTCAATATCAGTTTAACTTTTTAACACAGAATTTGAAAATGCATAGATATCCTTTCTTTCCAGAAGTAGATGAAGAGATTATTTTGATGTTAGAAGAAAGCAGGTTGGTATCTAGAGTTTTATATGAGAGCTACGATTCTTACTAATATTGTCACCTTATTGTATTTTCTTCTTTCATGGTACATCCCGTGTCAATCTTTGCTCGTCAACGTAAATTTCAAGCTGAACTACATAATTATGCGTTCTTATGTGATATTGTGTGTTCTTTTCTCGTTTGATTTGATTTAGTCATAACAATAAAAACATACCAAAAAAAAGACTTAAAATTAAGAGTAGTATCACTCCTTACCATGGCACCATATACAAATCCTTCAATAACATTTTGAACAACTGAGACAGCTGCGAGCTCAACATCCCCCAAATGGCCAACGAAGGCCGCTGTCACGAACCCGATCGAGAACTGTGTCACCGCCGTGAGCATAGCAGGTGCTGCTATGTGCCACACCTTCTTTGATTCATCCCAAGATTCTTCTGTTATCTTTTTCCTCTCCACAAGCTCAATCCCCATTCTCCCTGCTTCAGGGTGATTCTCTCCCATTGAAGCAACTTCCTGCACCCCCATCCCACAATGGAAAACACCTTATATGACACAGAGTTTCAACCACAGACGTCACAGATTTCTTTACAGAAAATATATTTTGGCTATTGAAATGCATATGGAATTGACACATTTTTGGGTTCTACATGATTGGTCAGGATTTGTTTTCTGTGACTTACACGGTTGGAAGTGTGTGTAGTAAGTATTTTTTTAATTGTTTATGCTTGGTGTTTGAATTCAATTCGCATTACTCTATAACTCGTTCAGGGGTGCTTGGGAGCACAAGTCCTCATGATCTACGGTTTCGATCTATTTTATTATGTTGAGTATTTCAGATCCAATCTATTTTAAGAATTTTTATGCGACTTCTAGAATTTACAAAGGGTAAAAATTACAAATATTGTCGACTCTTTATATTCTTTTGTTTATAGTAATTGTCTAGCTAATTTTTACCGAGAAATGTAGATTTACAAACTGAACTATGTAATTTCTTTATGTACTGTGTGCTATTATTTTGCTATTTGTTTTTGATTTATTTGTTATTTGGCAACATAATCATCTCTCTCCAAACATATTTATGATAAAAGTATGGTTCCAGATCCTGACAAAGTCCACAGGTATTATCTGAGGAAATTGAGGGGTTTTCCACCATGCAGCCACCTACCAAAGGGAAACATAAGCCTTGTTTGGTTTCGTATTAGTAGTAAGGAAATATGTAACTTTATAATATAAGTAATTTCATGTGATTGGTAATAAGTGATTATCAATACTACATTATTTCAAGTGGCAAAATCTTTTATTATCATATTCATGGCTTCGGTTCAAACCTTGGTGTTTTGCTTTTCAATATTTTTATAAAAAAATAAATTAATACCACATCTATTAAGTATGATATAGTTCACGTTTTGTGAGATTAGTAATTTAGTGGGTATATCTTACATCTAATTCGGTGAGTCAAACATGCAGATACAATTTATTAAAATTCTTCTTTGATCACCTAAGAAGGAATTGAGTTTTTAATGCAATACATGCCGATACAATTTATTAAAATTCCTCTTTGATCACCTATAAAGGAATTAAGTTTTTAATGCAACTAGCTAGCTAGTGCTTTCTTTGTCAAGTTGCTTACTTGTTTTCCTATGGATATACATGGTCTCATAACTTTGAAAGCCCATAAATTCCTTGATTCATGGGTCAAAATCCTTGTTTGTTATAGGAAAACAATAGGAAGAGTTTGGTGGGATGGAGATGCTTCTTTGACTTGGTTGTGTAATCCAACTACTTTTGATGACCCCCAGAACAAAATAAGCATGTCAAGTGTGTTTTTTTAAAGACATTTTTGCCCTTCTTATAAGAGTTTGATCTTGGGGAGGTTGGAGAAGCTTCCCTTTCATTACCAATAATTTTATCATTGTCTGCCATCCTGTACTTGTCACTAGTGACAACTTACCCCCTTCTGTCCTCAAGTTGTCATATTCACGCCCTCATTGGTGAATAAATTTAAAAATATAGAAAGGTGAACATAATAATTTGGCAAAAAATAAAAAATTTTATAAATTAAAAAATTAAATCAAAACATTAATTACTAAGGCCTATTTGAGATGTCTTAAAAACTCGACTTTTAAGGGATATAACATTTTTAGAAAAAAAAAATTAGAATGTCTGGAGTAATTTTTTATAATAGTTTTTTTTTTACTTTTTTTTATTTTTTAAAATATTTAAAATACTATTATTTTTATTTTTTAAGTTGTAGCGTTTGGAATACTGACACAATTCTTTTTTTTGTTTTTATAAAGAGAGTTGACCTTTTAAAGTAAGGGTATTACAATAATTTTATTTAAAAAAAAGTTAGGGTGTTAAAGAAATATATATTGCTTTTTTTTTTAGAAAAAGAAATGAAAAAAGTTAGTTAGCTTTTTTTGAAATCGAACATGGCAACTTAAAATTGTTTTTTTTTTCCTTCAAAAAAGTCGGCTTAAAAGTTATCCCAAACATGCACTAAGATACTTTATTTAAACTCTTACCCTATTTTAAAAAATAATAATACTCCTGTTTGATAAATATTTATAATACTCATGCAAATTATAATTAACTACAATATTATCAAATCTGAATAGAAAATAAAAAAATTAACTTTTTATGCCAATTAACCAATTTTAAAAATTTAGTTTAAAAGCTAATTTACTAAATAATTTATTTTCAACCCAATTTACTTTTTTAACTAAAAATATAAAAAAAAGATTAAAAAAAATAACTTTTAAGCTAGTTATTAATAAGGAGCTCGTTTGGTAACTCGCTTTAAATCATGCTTTTTGGCTTAAAATCACTATAAGCTAAAAAGGCAAAAAAGTTCGTTTAGTTGGAATATGAGTGACTTTTCAGCTAATGGCTTAAAGTGATTTTAAGCTAAAAAACAAAAAAATTTTACTTAAAATTATTATAATTTTTAAAAATTTATTCTTGTATAATTTTATACTTAATATGGATATTGTTTGATAGATTTTGACGAGTAGATTTTAAAAATATAATTTTTATAAAAAATAAACATATATAATAAAAGTTATAATATTGTTAAAAAATATAAAAAAATTATGTAAAAAGCAAAAAAGCTAAAAGTTTTTTGAGTTAAAAAAATGAGATTTTTTGACTTTGTATATAATTTTTCAACTCAAATGAATAATCCTTGCATGACCATGCGTGATCTGGATTCTCAGCGGTAGATAATACATAAAATATATATAAATATTTGTATAAAATATATTAATATTTGTAAAGATGTGAACTTTCCCATTCAAAAGTTTATTGATACATATATTTGTCTCCATTGCTGCTCAATGGGAAGTAGTATGGATAATTCAAGGTCTTATTTGGCTTGCAATTGCCTTTTTGACTTTTTTTTTTGGTTAGATTTGTGTGCGTTTTTTAGCCAAAACAAAACTTAAAAGGAATTTTTTTTTTTGGATTCCTATCTTTTAAGCCACTTTTTATGGTCCATTTGTCAAATCTTTTTTTTTTTTTTTTTTAAAAACGTAAAAAAATAAATTTAAAAAGTTAAAAAGTCAAATTAAAATATTAATTTTTAGAATATTTTATTTAAATTTCAATAATTTTTAAAATACAATAATACTCCTCATTCATAACTTATTTACTACAACTACCAATTACATATAATTGTTAATATCAAATTTGTAGATGAACAAAATTGTCCAGTTTGAATAAAAAGTAAAAAAATTAACTTTTTATCCAAATAATCAACTTTAAAAAAATTACCTTAAAAACTACGTTTCCGAACAACTTATTTTGAACCAAATTTAATTTTTTAACTAAAAACACAAAAATAAAAAAATTAACTTTTAAACTTATTGTCAATCAAGGTAGCGGCTTTGGAAGCATGTTGGGCAACAACATTTCTTTTTTTTTTTTCCGACCTTTTTGGTTTTAAAATAATGACTTTGCCTTTCCATAATAAGTGTGCGCGGTACAAATTGTTTGGGCTTATTCGGCACAATCAAGACCAGACAGGTTGGCCCAACACTGATGATCCCGAACAAGATGTGGGCCGGACTCCTCTCCATCGAACTCACGAGATGCTCTTTGTTCCGCCGCCGAACTCCTGCAACCACCAAGGACACTGTTAGCGCCCACCGGCCGGTTATGACCGGGAGACACTCTAACGCTCAAGTTAGATATCTCTCGGAGAGATTTCTAAGTAAGAGTTTGGGTTTCAGAATTGCGTACCTCGTGGTTTGAGGGTGCCTCTCTTTATATAGGGGCCAAGATTAACAGAGGCTGAATTCTCTTAAGATTCTACCTTCTATTAGTTAGGAATTATTTCATATCCTGTAGATATGATTTATTTACATCCATCCCGTAGATTTGTTTCCATCATGTAGATCCGATCAAATCGTTCTAGGGATGGAAACTTGATCCTTCCGCCCAGGGGCCAACATGGGCTTCCCTTGGTTCGGGCTGCCCCTTTCTGGAGTGGGCTGAACACAGGTGGCTCGGACAACAGTTGGCGCGGGCTTCATTGCGTACTGAAGCGGCCTATTTCGGGCTGGTCTCCTTATTGGGGCTTTGGCCCCAATCGTTTGGGCTGGGCCTTAAGCCCATGGCTTTTATCCTCCCTCAACTGCCCCCCAGCTCTGGCTCTTTGTTCGGCTGGTATGCTCGGTGAAGAGCTTAGAGCTTTGTTTACTGACTGGTTCGACAGTCTGTGACGCGCGTGTGTTGCTCAGCTGAGCTGCTTGGATACCCATTGGGTATTGGAATTCCAAGGGGTGCTCAGTTGTTCAGTGACCCCTACTTGGTCAATTGGGGATGGTTAAGCTGCCCAGACCCCTTGAGCTCCTTTCATAACTGATGACGGTTGGCCTCGAGCCTTGTGTCGCTGACGTGGCGTGCTTTGAGTGGCGCGTGGAGGCGGTGGCAGACATTAAATGATTGTTCGTGTCGTTTCAGACGTACGGTGCATTAAATGCACCAGTCGATTTGAAGCGACGGGTATAAATACCCGTAATGCTGCCATTTCTTCCCTTTCCACCATTTGCGAACCTTCGAACTCTTGGATTTTCTCTACGACATTCACGGCGAAGACCTGCCCAGACTCCGGCAAGATACTTCTCCAGAAATCGACGTCTCTAAACCTCGACTTTGGTGATTTTGTAAGCTTCTACTGGTCTCGTTCTCCTTTCCTTTGGCTTTGGGACAAGTTCTTACCCATTTCCCTTCTTTTTGAAAAATTTCTGAGTTGAATGGGCAAGCTCAGGAAACTGGTAGCGACGCCGGCGGCAATGTGCGATTTTCGTCGTCGGTACCAAATTCCTGACGACGTTGGGATCACTTTAGCCAACCCCGAGATTCTCACGAAGGGAACTGGGACAAGCTCCCCATTCCATTGGTCATCATTGTGGAAGGGGGAGTTCGGTTCCCTTTTCATCCTCTTCTTCGGTAGGTACTTCGGCACTACAGAGTGAGCCAAATGCAAGTTTTCTCTAATGTTTTTAGAGTGATAATGGGCGTCGTGGAGCTTAACTGGATCCTCGGTACCAGCCTTGGTATTTGGGATATCGTTTATTGTTATAACATGGTTAAGCACTCATCGGGGTCCTATTACCTCAAAGTGAAGATGGTGAACGAAAAATTGGTGATCGAACTATCGGATTCGGGGAAGGACATCAATGATGACTTCCTTTATATCATCGGGAACTTTGAGTTCGGTCTCAATGAGGAGCATGACATCTTCACGGTTCTTCGAAGAGATGGACTCGGCCCCGGTACTTCCTGTCACCATCTGCTTGTTTTTATTTCCCACCTAAACTTCTTCTTTATCCAAATTTCTACTTGTTTCTTTGTTCAGTGTAGGTGAAATAGCAAACAACCGAGCTCATGGGCCTCTTCCGGGTGTCCATATGGACGACTTGAGAAAGGTTTGGGCGTACAAGGGCCTTCCAGAACAGAAAGGCCTTGGAAGGGCTGCTCACATCTTGCTCAAGTACATCCCCATGTATAGGAGCTTCATCCGCCCGAGCACATCCGGAGTCCGAATTACTGCCCTTGCCTCGATGACAGTTGACGTTCTCGAGGCAATCGTTTTTCCATTTACTCGAGCGGAGAGGCAAGTAACGATCGCTCAACCCCCCTCATATCAGACGAACCTCAGCCTTCTTCCCCGGGGTACATAATTTCCATTTCAGCATCGTCTTCTTCGGCGGACTCCTCAGATCTTGCTCAAATTGAGGAAATCGCTAAAAGGAGAGCCCCCTGCTAACCTGATTGATTTCTTGACACTCGAAGGCCCAAAGAAGAAGACTGCTGCTGTAACGTCTGTGGAAGGCATTCGGCGAGCCAAAGCCACCGATCTGGCAGCTGAGCTTTCTGCGGAGGCAGCTCCCGTTTCCAAGAGGTTGAAGAAAACTATGGAGGCCGAGGAGACGGCCAAGGCGTCTGAAGGCGTAAAAGAGAGGGAACCGGAGAAGGAGAAGGGTAAGAAAAACAAAGGAAATGAAAAGGTGATCGCTGAGGGCAAGGAAGGCCCCGAACCATGGACCCCCGTTCTGACCAAGGGTGGTCGACCCATCACTGCTGAGGACAAGGCAGGGTCCCTCGAAACTGCCTACGGTCTTTCCAAGGTGCTGCTACTACCAGCGGATATGGAGGAAGTTAGAAAGCTTCCTCATGAAAAGCTAGTCAGATCCACCGTTCGCCATTCCATCCAGGTACTTTACATTTGGCTTGCTATTTCTGTTCGGTCTGGCTTTTGTCTTATCTAATCCCGTTTGGTATTTCTTCCCCCAGGGCTTGCAGCGTATAATGGCGATGGTGAAACGCGTCGAGGCGCAAGAAGGGGAACTGACAAAACTCTGCCAGGCCAACTTCAACTACCTAAAGCAAATGAGCAGACTAGAAGCCAGCCTTCGGGAGAGGACCAAGATTACCGACGCTGCCAAGGCAAGGGTCTCCAAACAGGAAATTATGGAGACTACCCTGAAGAGCCATCTGAAGGAGAAGAAGGAGCAACTTCTGGCTTCCCTGTCCAAGCTCGGAAAAGCCAAGGCCGAACTGGCTCTTGCAAGCGAGAAGACCTATGCTGAGGGGGTTGCTGAAGCGACGGAGAATTATAAGGGGTAGATCCCCAAGCTTCATGATATTATTTTCGCCACTGCATGGGAAGCGGCACTCTAAGCAGCTGGGGTGGAGGCCACCTCTCCCCTATACACCGAGGTCCCCTTGCCCAGTAAGCAAGTGGAGGAAGAGGAAGAAGTCGGGGAGATCGGGGCTGTCACCGCAGTGCAAGACCAAGTTGAGGAGGTCATGGCTGTCCCTGCTGCTGCCGAGGAAGTGGGGACCCCCGTCGAGACAACAGAAGATTTCTTAGCCGCACCCTAGGAGCACCCCCTGCTTAACAATTATTTTGTTTTTGCCCTTCGGGGCCTTTGCTTGTAGCGTCGAGGGTTTCAGCCCCTCTTATGTCAATGAAAAGAACTTTTTTATTTCGTCTTGGTCTCCATACTTGCATTATTTCTAATGAATTTCTACACTAAGGGTTCAACTAATTCGGACACTCTTCCACACAGCTTTTTAAGCTTAATTATCCCAAGTGTGGGATTACCACCCGTACTAAGGGCTAAATTTGTTCGGATAAATTACGAACTTAGCATTTTTATACTCAATCTTTCTAAGTATGGGATTAACCTTTATACTAAGGGCATAGTTAGTTCGGTCGATCACCAAACCTAGCATTTTTAGGCTCAAATATCCTAAGTATCGGATTAACGTCCATACTAAGGGTAAATATAGTTCGGATAATCATCGAACTTACCCTTTTTAGGCTTAAAACTTCCTAAGTATGGGATTAACATCCATACTAAGGGCATAATCAGTTCGAGTAAACTTCGAACTCGGCTGAAACATCCTAAGTATGGGATTAACATCCATACTAAGGGCATAATCAGTTCGGATAAATTTCGAACTTGGGCTTGCTAGAGAGGTTTACTGTGTTTTTCGTACTCAGGGTATGCCCCCCAAGTTTTTGTCACGAATGTCAATTGATAAAAACTTTAAGAGTGAAGGGAAAAAGTTCATGCCGAACAGCGGCGTTTTATTGTAAACGAAAGGATTACATCAAACTTTAAAAGTAAAATTTTCTGAGGTTATTTGCATTCCATGGCCTAGGGACTGTCTTTCCATTCATGTCTTCTAGGTGATATGCTCCAGTGCCACCTTTGGAGGTAACCTTGTACGGACCCTTCCAGTTTGGGCCCAACTTTCCATGTACTGGATTCTTCATATGGCCGAGCACTTTCCTTAGGACCAGATCACCAGTGCCGAACTCACGGTGCTTCACCCTCTTGTTGTATCCTTTGGCAAGTGTTTGCTGATAGGCTGCCAATTTAATGGTGGCCATCGTTCTGCGCTCTTCAGCTAAATCAAGGTCCAAGGCCAGTGCCCTATCATTTGCTCCGGGAGTACTAACCTCTGTTCGGATTGTTGGTCATCCGACCTCCAGTGGTATAACTGCCTCTACCCCATAGGCTAGGAAAAAGGGGGTTTCACATGTGGATCTCCTTGGAGTAGTTCGGTAAGTCCATAGAACCGAGGAAAGCTCTTCGACCCATCTTCCATTGGCTGTATCCAGTCTCTTCTTCAGTCCATCGATGATAGTCTTGTTGGTGGCCTCTGCCTGCCCATTACTCTGTGGGTATGCTGGGGTAGAGAAGTAGTTCTTAATTTAAGCCCCGAACAAAAATTCTTAAACAGAGAGCTGTCAAACTGAGTATCGTTGTCGGAGATAATTGCTCGGGTGATGCCGAATCGGGTGACGATGCTCCTCCATGTGAACCTCTTTACATCAACATCCCTAATATTAGCCAAAGGCTCAGCCTCCACCCATTTAGTGAAGTAGCGAGGAGATATTTCCTGTTGCCTGTGGCCTTTGGGAAGGGGCCAACTATGTCATACCCCTACTGGGCGAAGGGCCATGGACTTGTGAGTGGGGAGAGGTCATCGGCTGGGATATGTAAGTTTGGGCTGAACCTCTGGCACTTCTCACACTTTTGCACATACTGCTCTGCGTCCTTTTGTATGTAGGGCCACCAGTAGCCCTGAGAAATCGCCCGGTGAGCTAATGACCGCCCTCCAGTGTGGCTGCCACAGATTCCTTAATGTATTTCAAACAAGAGGTCTTGGACT
>JAULJZ010000005.1:7367044-7407228 GCA_032270985.1 Heliamphora pulchella
ATTCCAGTTTATCTGTCAAGTCCATTTAACCCATTGGCTCACTATATCGTGGTCAGTGGTCTATAAAATCAAATTAATATTTTTCCTTCGATGTTATCTGAAGGAAAAATGCCATGAACAAACAATACTACATGCTGGGTGCCAGTCTCACACACACACAGAGAAAACCCCAAAACCTTAGTAAGAGTGATCTAGAATTTGTATTGAGATTAAATGGTTATTATGATTCATGGTCAGTTGTTTCATTTATGTTTAGTAAGTGATCAAGCATTCAAGCTGTTTTCAACCAGATTCTAATGATTTTGGTGAAGCAGATTGGCTAGAAAGCAAAGATTCTTGACAAGAATCCTAGGATAGCCATGTCTATAGTAGAAAAAGATGCAACTAAATTTCTCACTATTGACAACTTAATTAGGATGTGTCAAATCTTGACTAATTAGTGTTGTATGTGAAAGAGGGATGAGGAATCAGTATCTCGTTTGCTTATTCATTGTGAGGCTTCCTGGGAGTTGTGGGGTTGGTTTTGGTGTTGTTTTCCGTCAACTGGGTTTTTGTTAGAGAGGTAGCACTAGTCCTGTTTGGGTGATGGGTTGGAATAAGTGGGGAAGTGTAGAAGAGAAGTATGGCTTCTTCCTCATCTGAGCTTGAGGTGGCTGATTTGGCAGGGGCACAACAGGAGGTCGTTCGATGGCAGGAAGATACTGCGGTACACCTTAATAGCATATTTTTGTCTATTTTGTATAGTTGGCTGTTCGAGCAAGGTCAAGTTCCTTGAACAACCTAAACTCAGCCTTGCCCAAACTTTGGGTTGGCAAAAAGAGAAGGAAGTGGTTACCAGATTAAAAGAAGAGCCTTAACGATCAACAGATAACATTGCTTCAGTTAATTTTTTCTCCTGGAAAAGGTCCTTTGCATTCATTGAGACCTTGGGCTCCTCAAAGGTTTACCATCAGGGATGGATTTGTTTTGACAAATTCTTAATCACTACCATTTCAATCATCAAGAAAAAAGGTTACTTACGATTTCTACAAATGGAGAAGAAAAAAATGTGAACGAAAAGATTGATGGTTACTGGCCATGAATGTTTTGAAGAGAAGACTCGTAAGGTTAAGGAGGAGGAGGAGGGAAAAGACATCCTCTAGGGAAGATAGGGAACTTAAAATACTTCAATGTTTGTTTATTTTGATGGATAAAAAGGGAGTGCGGCTTAAATGGGGAAGTGTGGCAAAAACTGAGAAGGATTACAATGGCTGTTTGGTAAGGGTAAAAAGATATGAAATATCCAAAAAGGCTTGAGAAATCCATTCCTGGCCTGTCAGTGCTTTTGTTGCTTTCATGGAAGAGTTCAGGAGGCAGCTCAAGGAAGATCCTCTGGACACTAAATCTATAGGTGCTATTGGTAAGACAGGACGAGATAAATGGAAATCGATGTTAGAACATGAGAAAATTCCTTTCGTGAAATTGGAGCAACATTGAAGCAGGTTAGTGGTTGGGAATATAATATTTCAGGTTACTTTCTCTTTTTTCTTCTTTTAGCTATTCCCTTTTTTGTACTAGGGTTTTCCCCTCTTGCATTCTCTGGTACAATTTCTACTGTGTTGCCAATTAAAAAAATAAACAAATAAATAAATATCATGCATGCACACACATTAATTGAATAAATAAAACCAGAATTAGGTCATTGGCTAGCAGAAAAAGAGGCACCCAGCTTGAGTAGACCTCGTCCTGATACAATAATGGAATCAACACCATGACTGACCAGTTCTCACTGCTGTCAAGAAATAAGAATTTGAATGCTGACCTGCAAACAACTTTGGCCAGGTTTCTATGTGGAGTTTTAACTCAATGTCTAATTTAAGGACAACCATACTAACCTCATTACGATTCTTTTGCAACCATCGATAATAGCAAGTACTCTTGAATAGGTTAGTCACAACACGAATACTGGTCAAAAGATTTGCTGGAAGTGGATTTGTAGTAATGTTCTTAAACGTCTCCATCAACACATCTGGTTAGAGGAGAAAATGTATATGTTAAATGCCAAACTCTAACATAATCATACAGCAGACAAAAGAGCATGCACTATAATATTCCAAATGAAATGAAAAGTGTAAGCATGCGAATAGGGCTTGTTCTTCAGCCTGACCAGCTTAAGGCCCACTTCTAGGATCATATGGGCTGTTAAAGCTCCAGCTTAAATTCCATTTGATCTGTTATTAACAACTACAGGATAGTTGCACATATGCTAAATGAGTAATGACTAATATGGCATGTTGGAGTTCTTATAAAACACGGTCCATTACAACCATCACAAACAAAAGTGAAACAAAAAGCACATTTCTAAATCAGATACCATTCTTATCATCAACATGCTTGAGCAGTCTAGTAGCCCCATCAGGGTGCAGAATCATCATCCTCAGGATATCAATAACTGCAAAGACAGAATTCATGAAATTAACCAAGTGAGTGAAATTAAACCTTCAGGGAACACAAACGAGAAGAATAAGAACCAACTGGACTCCAATCAACAGCTAATGAGAACATAATACCAGTGTACAACTAGCACGGACACAAACACGGACACACGACACGACAATACGACATGGACATGACGACAGGACAATTTTCAAAACTGGATGACACAGCACGTCTCAGACACTTTAAAGCTTTATATTTATTTATATTATATGTCGAATATATGAACAATTTATTCAAAGGTACTTATGAATATTCAATTAAATTAAAAAGCTATATATTTCATCTTATCAATATATAAAAACATATTTAGTTCATAGAAATTGCATTTTGAAGAATGCAAACAATTGCTTATATCAACATATTCATCACCCAAAATGTGTTCGGAAGGTTCAAAAAGCATCATTGAAGTGTCCGCGAAGTGTTAGGAAAATGTCTGATAATATAAATTTAATTCTTTAATTAAGACACGTTTAGACATGCTTTTAGGACTGTCCAAGAACCGTTGGTGTCCGACACGACACGCCTCTTCCGCAGAAGTGTATGTGCTCTTAGACCTGTCTTACAGAACGAGTGATTGATTACATTCACAAAATCTGAACCGTAATCTTCTGCAAATATTTTCTAATTGGTATTAAAAGCAATCTGTATCTAGGAAACAAAGTAATCATGATATTGCCCAACTGGCATGAACCCATGCGTTCTTAGGTATGAAAGAACAGAAAAATACAAGAAATGAGTTCAAAAACAGAAAAAGTAGGATCTTCCTCTTTAAAACTCCATCAAAGTAATTTTGCAATTCAAACAAGTCAAAATTGCACTACAGTACTGAAACTATGAGCTCATGCTATGGTCCATTTTCAAAAGAGAATTATTTATTGCTCACTCCTCTTCGCTTCACAAGAAGATGGATCATCAGTCTTAGTGCAGGCTCGTGCATAAGAAGGTGCAGTCATAGTTTTATAAATTGGCCATTACCGTTACGTAACCGGTAACGGTAACCGGTTTGGTGCCTCCCAATCCGCGTTATGGCTAATCGAGCGGTGTGACAAAAAACATGAGTTATTTACCCTAGTAGCATTCTTAGCATCTTAAATAGTGAGACTCTCATATCATACAAATATATCGAAAAAAAGTTGTCGTAAAAGCCACCTACAAATTCAATATTAGTTTACAAAACATGTTCTATGCACCATGGTTTTGAGTTTACGAAGAAATTCCAAATTTACGTGATATAACAATGATTAGTGTAAGAAAATGATGATTAAAAACCACTACAAAATTCAATTGGTTAAAAATAAAATTAGAACATACTTATCAATGAGTTTTATGGTTTTTGCTAGCACTTGAAAAAAAACGAATAGTGCGGTTTCCGATTCACGCAACAGATTTACAAATTCTTTAAAAAGCAGTAATTATCATCGTACCAGTAACAGTTACACAGTTCGGAGCATGGTGACAGTAGCATATTGGTATCGGCAATCAAAGTCGAGAATTTGTTTAATTTTCATAAACTCGGTAAAATTTCACCAATAAACTTGTTTTTGTTCCAAAATTGTATCTATTGATGTTTAAAATAATTGTTCATGGGTTTTGTTAATTTTCTAGAAATGATTCAACATGTGTTCCGAGCTCTATAGAAAACAATTTTACACATTCTTATTTAATAATTAATGAATTTATATCTTACAAATTCATAATGCAGAACTTAAATGTGATTTAAGTTTTGTTAATAGATATATAGTATAGTTTATTGAAGCACATTATCTAACTTCTTTTTAAACCATTAAACTTTTGTGGGTTACAAAAAAACAAAGGTTACAAAAAAAAAAAAGGGAAGATGTAAGTATTACAACCTTCCATATACAACTCTAAACGTAGTTTTAAATAGCAACCGTTACCATTATGTAACATCGTTACGTAACAATTTCGGTGATTTTCGTTACTTGTTAAGATTGATTTTTCGGTGTGAGAAAAATTTTCGATTGTAACGACTGTTACACTTTTCGCAACGGGAGTAACAATGGTTTAACTTGCGTAATGGTGGAGTAACGGAACCGTTACAACCGTTATGACTTGTGTAACGAGATTTAAGCTCATGATTTATTTGTTGATTCGACTCTTTGTCCTTTAATTCCTACTCTGCGACAGGTTCATTCTTTTACCAATTTTGATTATTTCTTCTAATATTTGCTAACAACAAAATAACATGTTTGATTCAAGATCCATGTTTCTTGAAGATCCAATATCCACGAATTTGATTCTTTTAGGGTTTGGCAGTGGGTAGAAAATATGGTGGTTGAGTTTCAACAGCTCAAGTGTTTTTTTTTTGAAGAAGTCTTCAAGATTCATGCTTGTTTCCAATAAAAAATTTTGAAAATTGTACTCTTTTTCAAAAAGTCAAAATCTATACAAATTAAAGTTTAAACAGCAATATAAAGTTTGGAATAGTAAATTTGAAATAAAAATTTAAACAAGAAGTCAAAAATGTGCTTCACTATATACAATACTTATTAGCTATTAAAAATGTGAATGAAAATGACATTTAAATTGTGCATTATGAATTTATAACACATAAATTTATTACTTACTACATAAAATAATTAACATAGTTTATTAAAACTAAACTAACTAGTATAAAAAATAGGACGTGTTGAATCATGTCTAGAAAGTAAACAAAAATTACCAAAAACCATTTTAACTCCAATTAATATAGTTTTGGAATTAAAATATGCGTGTCATATTTGTTATTGAGTTGCGTATAAAACAAAAAAAACACGGCTCTAATAGCTGCTACCGTTACGTTACAAGCGTTACACCTCGAAAACATGTCACCCCCACCATTACGACGACCACAACTGCTATTTTAAAACTATAGCGTGCACCCAAGATAATTTTTGGAAGGAATCCCCAAAGGAAACATTAAATGTGATTAAAAAATATTAGCATTGTTTATCAATTTAAGGCCTCTTTTTTTTTGGAGTTTGGGGGGGGGGGTGGGGGTGGGGGTTGAGAGTGTCATTTAGAGCCAGAACTTTTATTGCTTCCATGAATTCCCCATGCACTTGTATGATTAGCTGTCACGTGTTGGCCAGGCAGTAACTTATGTGCTCTGGCAATAGCATTTACCTTTTTTAAGCCTTTTTTCCAGTTTAAAATCTATTCTCAACATTTTCTCTCTTCTCTCTCTCATAGTTAGGACTCTTCCCATGTGAATGGACAGATTTAGTTTAATTGTATATTTTTTCCCCTTCTGGTACAGAAGAGGGCTAACGCATAAGAAAACTAAATTGTAACAGAGGCAAGGCAGCACCCAGCAAGTCCATTGAAAGGAAGGATCTAACAGAACCCAGGAGCTGCTGAAACGCACAAAGGCCCAGAGGGAACCATCTCGTGTCTTTGCCTCGCTGGCCTGGGTACAAATTGCCTCTCTCCAAATATCAGGTATGAGAAATAGAGCAACTAACCCATCATCTAGAAATTGTGTGCCTCCCACAAGAGAGTTCCACGACTAACAAAATCACAAAATCTGGGTGCAACACTCTCTTGAACCTGGACGTCAATACCTTATTTAAAAGCTTATAAAACATAGCCTATGGAGCAAATAGGTCTAAAACCCATAATATCCTCCGTCCCACACATTTTAGGAATAATGGAACAAACGAAGCATAATTGAACAAGGAGTGAAACATACCCATAACATTCTCCTTAACCACAACCCAATAATGTTGGAAGAAAGCCATTGTGCAACAATCTCTTGGAAGAAAATCAATGTGAAATCATTTGGATTAGGAGCTTTCTCTCTATTCATTTCCCCCAATACTTGAACAACCTCTTTCTCAGATAAAGGATGCTCCAACAAACTTGCCACTGGGGTGGTAGAATCCAGCTAAAGGCCATCAAGTCGTGGTCTCCACCTACCCTCCTCTTGAAACAACTTGCTATAGAACTCAACAATTCCCACCCTAATATCCTCCTCATCCGACAAAAGAAGTCCATCAATGTGCACCTTCCCGATCACGTTGGCCCGTCTGTGAGAATTGACCATTTTATGTAATAAACCCATACTTTTGTCCCCATACGTCAACTATTGAGCCCATGATTTCTTCCTCCAATTATTTTTTTCAAGCTTCGTCAGCCTAGTAAACTTCCTTCTCAGATCTTCCCTCTAACTCATCTCCTCATCAACAGTCACCCTAACCAATTTCCTTAGCATCCAAAGATTGAATATCAACAAGAATCTTAGCGTTCCACGCATCAAGTCTATCAAACTCATTTGTGTTTCATGTATTCAACTCTGCCTTCAACATCTTCAACTTCAAAGCTAAAGCCACCCCACCACCCAACCATTTCGTACTAGAAGCCATTTGTCCCAGAAGCCATTAATCTGAAACCACATATCATACTTTAAGGGGTGTTTGCAACATAATGGGCACATGAATAGACAAGCCTAGCAAGGAGACATGTCACAAACGTGGCTCCATTACCTTTTACAGAGGATGGACTTTAGTTAGACGTGGAGGTTGTTGATTCGACTCTATTGGGGATCGTAAATGGGGCCCCGACTGGGTTTCCAAACTTAGGCCAAGGCAAAGGTACCCCTTTTACCCAATGCTTTTTATTGTTGTGATGAAGGCTCTCAATTGGTTGAGCAGTTTAAGGTGGTCTTTTGCATTGTTTTGAGAGTAAGTTCAAATGGGGTATCTTTATTGTGTCTTTCTGTGCTTTGAATCTGTCACATGCCTCCGGATGATTAGCTAAGGCAAAGACTATTCCGATGGGTGATGTTCCGAATGCAGAAAGCTTGGCTGGTATCCCAAGGTTCAGGCTTAGACTCTTCCTCTCGCTTATCGGTCCTTCTCTTAGTGGCGTCATTCAAGGAAAAAGATGTTTAGAATGGAGTGATGAAAAGGTTCCAGAGGAGATTGGTTTGGTGGACGCGTCAGTATATCTCTAAGGGATGCAGCCAACTCTTCTTAGAAGCACACTATCCATCCTTCAACCTACTTTTTGTCAGTCCTTAACATCTTTGGGGTCTGTAATTAGGAAGTTGGAGAATATGCAAAGAGATACTTTATGGGGTGGGATGGGTGGCGGCTCCAAATACCATTTGGTGAAGTATAGTATGTTCTCTTGTTAAGGTAGAAGGCCTTGGCATTAGGAGTTTGGAGGTTTTTAATCACTCAAAGTGGTTGTGAAGGTTTGCTTCTGAAAGGGAGAGCTTTTAAGGGAGGGTTTTCCTTGAAGGGATATTGGGCCATCCTCAAGTGACTTGCTCGTATGTTAAATTTTTTTTTTTTACAAGCAAGCAAAATTTTATAAAAAGGAACTAAGGGGATACCAACCATGTAAAAGGGGAAAACCCCTTACAAAAATGAGACGGAATAGCTCTCCTACAAGGAGAAAAATAATAAAAATCTCCATAAAAAGGTCAATACAAAGAGAGATTTTGAAAAAAAAACTATCGTATCACCCATTGACGGCACTTATAGTTCAGATAACAAATCGTACCGGCTAACAAGAAGAACACCATTTAACCTATATGTCGGCAACTCAGCTCGCTCAAAAGATCTTTCCGCTCTAACCATATCAACCACATCAGGCACAACAGAACCAAGAGCCAAGCCTTCCTATTACTACTCAGCACTCTGTTGCCCTTTCAAGCCGTCAAGATGTAAGACACATGCTTTTCAAAAGCCCAATCAACACCAAATAACGATAAACAAAACCCCATAAATCAGTCATAAAGTCACAATGAATCAGAACATGTGAAACTGAGTCACCCTTCTTACACATGCCACACCAACTAATCAAAACGTGGCCCTTCCTCATCACATTATTAATAGTGAGAATCTTATCATGTGCAACAAACCAACCGAAGAAAGCCACACCTGAAGGGGATCACCTTCCAAATACTCCTCAACGGAAAAGAAACCCTCTTGTCAACTGTAGAGAGATTTAATGGAGTTTTTCGTCGATCCCCTCTCCATCTGAGTGGCTGTGCTTGTATGATAGATGCTTGTAGAAATGTGTTAGCAAAGTTTGGAATGAATTCTTTAAACATATTTTTCTTGAGGTGAGAAGCGGAGGTTCATTTCTCTGATATTTTTTGCATGGGCAGGCATATAGTTACTACAATTGCAAATTATTCATAGAAAGATTTTGACCACTGCTTCTGGGATATTAGACTAAGAAGGGATGATTATGATTGGAGTGGGACCTGACTTTGCTAGGTGTTTTGTATTGAGCATGGGGTGCTGAAGGAGTGGACTCTGCGAGATGGAGAAGGAATCAGAGTAGGAGATTTACTCCTAAATCTTCACCAATGAGTTGTGGGAATTTGCTTTGATACTTTTTGTTGTCGTTTGGGTGGTTAAGAAGGATCTCTATGATATTTTATTGGGTTGAAAGGAGATAACGTGCCTAGTAGGAGGAGGACATAGCTTTTGGTTTCGTTGTTTATGATGTGGTTGATTTGCTTAGAACATAATAGAAAATCTTGTGAGGGGGTATAGTTTGAAAGGTGTTTTTCTTATTAATTTATATAGCTAGTTATCTGAACAAGTAGGCTTTGTTTGTGAATGATATGATAGAATTTATCGTGTCATTACATTGTAATGATCCTTTTATAAAATTCTACGTCGCTGCATATGTTTTTTACCTCATCAGACTAGTCAGCCAAGTTGAGCCCCTTCATGGGCCTCCAAAAAGCACAACTCCACTACCATACTGGTTGCACATTCAATACTATAAATGAACCCTGTTATTCAATTTAAGCCACCTGCACCTGCTATCCAAGGATTTCCTGAAGAGGATGCAAACCCAAATAAGGGTATTATTTTTTTATCAAACCCATAATGATGCCACCTCTGAGTTAATAAACTAATACATATGCAGCGACCCATGGCTAACACCCAAGTAACTGGAATATTTATTTGGGTTTATACCGCTGCTCAGATGCATTACTAGGAAATAAGTCACTATTCATGAACTGTTATAGAAAAGCCAGGTGTTATGGTAATCTACAAAGAGCAGACACATTTGGTCACTGAGTTCCTTAACTCAGAAAAGCTTAATCCCACTACTTATAGAGTATCACATCCAGAACACAATGAAACCAAAGACTATTAAAAGGCAGTGCAAATAAATGAACCAGAAAATAAAAGCATTTATATTATGCAAGCTCACCTGGAAATATCATAGCAATTGGCCAGGATTTTAGCAATTTCAGCAACAAAGCAACATCAACATCTGAAAATATACTGGAGTGATAATGTGATGTGTCCTTCAGAATTTTGACAATAGCACCCAATCTCGAAACCTCAGGCTCAGTCATTGATAAACTTTTTTTATCCTTCAGAAAATTTTCAAAGACCCATCACTTGAGAATGACATACAAGTGTTTGGTACCAAACATCATCAATAAAAAATAAGAAATAGCCAGTCACTAATAAAACCACATGTCTAATTTAACTTTAGATTTAAAAGGATTCAGATTATCTAGTTCATACAAATAATCAGTGGAGTTCAGAACATTGCAGAAGAAAGGAAGCCATCACCAAGGAATTAGTGCATAACCTGTAGAAAGCTTGACCCACTCATAATTCGTTAATTTATTTTGGTGGTTATTAAGAGTGCCTTTTCATTATATGTTATTTAGTTTGTCGGGTAAGGCTATTTTGGTCATCTATGTAACTTTGACTAAAGTATAAATACAATATAAGTTTTAGGCAGAACAAGAAACATTAACAAAAACACCTTACGGAAAATGGAGAATTCAATAAAATCCACTAAGTGTTTAGTTATTTATTTGTTTATCAGGAGAAGAACAAATTGAATCTTAAGACTGGACAATGAGAATAGACCTTTGGTAATGTAGTCCGAATTCAACTATGATTCAGCAGAGGTTGCACACGAGCCCAGCAGTATCGGGGCAGTTGACCGTATGACGGAGGGGTTATCGGGTTTCTCCCCTTGCTCAACCAATGTCCTTTTTTTTCATTTTTGAGCGAAAACAGGAAAATCTTTTGTTGAACTCCGGTGCAAATGCACCGGTCCAGCTTTGTCAGCGGGTTCGGTTCTACGACTAATTCACAAGTGGATATTAGCTCAAAAACACACATTGTCTCTATCCCTCGCTCTCTCTTCGGAGTGCACTGTGCAGTGACAACATGTTGCCATCGTCATCCGTACGATTAGAACAACGTGACATCAACATCCGTACAGACACTAAGGTGCATCAAAACCACCATACGACTCGTCTACCCCTCCTGATGATTTTGGTGATCTTTCTAGAACTTTTTGAAGCTTTCTGGATTTGACTGTTGGATTGGCTTCTACGATGATATTGTATTGAGGTCAATTGATTGAAGATTGCATTACCCAACCATTTTTGGTTCAATCATTTTTGTAGTATTGGTGGTTCTCGCGGTGGCAGTCTGGCAGAGGTGACCGGAAATGTGATTAGTGTGGTGCTACTAACCATAGTGAAACCTACTATAGGACGAAGTATAGTAATCCAGATTATGTGCATCAGGTGACAGATAATTCAACACATAGTTCTACACAACTACAGGCACAAACGGTTTCTATTTCATCTGAACTTTCATCTTGGTACTGATAATTTTGATGCTTTTACTACTCAACCGAGTGAACTTGTACAGATGTTGCGTACAACTCTTTCATCTCATTTCATTGCCACCTAAGCTAATTTAAATAAATGTCACTTGTGCGACCAACTCAGCTCCCATCTTGGGTAAATCCTCTTTGTCCGAATTAACTCACATTAAACTCAATATTATTTTAGTTGATTGTTCTTCTCGTCCGGGTCTTGGTAAAGGTGTTCTTCATCCCACTAATTCCTTATATATTTACCTTCTAGCCTTTATGTTTCCAAATTTTCTTTTAATTTTCTGTGTTAATCAATTGACTAAAGCACTATACTGTTCAACAACCTTTTTCCAACTTGTGTTTTTTAGGACAGCAAGACTCCAAAGACAATTAGTTTAGGGCTTGAAAGAGATGTCTATATTTCATGGATAATGATGGCTCAATTTTTCCCATTTCTCCTGCCTTGAGTAGGTCAAATTAGTTGTGTACATCATGTCTATAGTTTAGAGTGCGAGGCTTGTTAGTTGGAGATGCATCATCATAGTTCTTTTCCTTCTTGTCATGGTCTTCAGTTAGAGTACTTTAATCTAGTTCACAAAGATATTCGGGGCCTTCCCATACCTCAAGTTTGACTTCTTTTTTTTTTTAATTTTGTTATCTTCGTTGACGATTACTCTGCATGACATAAATATTTTAAATAAAAGAAGTATCTAAATTACCTTATGTGATTTCTAGATTTGATAATGAGATCTTTACTCAATTTGGCGAACCTATTAAAAATTTTCATTATAATAATGCTCGTGACTATACTTAATCTGCCATTGATTATTTTTTTGCTACTCATATGATTATTCATCAAATAAGTTGTGCATGTACCTCTCAGCATAATGGTGTGGTTGAGTGTAAACATTATCACCTAGTAGATATTGCTTGTACTATTTATTAAATTTGCGCCTAAACATTTTTTGAGCAATCCGAATCTTATTGCTTGTCATCATCATCAATCGTATGACTTCAACGATTTTAGATCAACAGTCTTCTAAACATTTTTTGGATAATCACGCACCTGTTAGATATTGCTTGTACTCTTTTATTCGATATATAGGTACCTAAACATTTTTTGAGTGATACAATTCTTACTACTTGTCATCTATTGTATGCCTTCAACAATTCTGGATCATCATCAGTCTCCATTTTTTCTTTTGTACCCAGCTAAGTTATGATCCCACTTTTTCCTAGTATATTTAGTTGTGTTGCTTTTGTTCATATTCTTGATTCTAATTGTGATAAGTAATCATCTCAAGCACGCAAATCTATTTTTCTTAAGTACTCTCGTACTCAAGAATGGTTATCGTTGTCATCATTTTGAGGTTTATCGTTATTTTGTGAGTGCTAAGGTTACCTTTTTTTTGAGTCTACTACTTGCTTCTCCTCGTTATATTAGAATGTCTATTAAACTTATATGATGCCATAAGCGAGATACTGTTTTTGCCTCCATTGCCAATGCCATTAGATTTTCCATGTAATCCTCCCTTGCAAGGTATCATTATTTTCGTACTCGACAAATTATTCCATGTGGCCCGAACAATCCCTCTTATAAGACGGCTACATCTTCATTTGTATGGAAATATGCAATGAATGAAGAAATAAAGGCTCTCTTCGTAAGAATCAAACTTGGGAACTCACTATTCTTTCTCCTAAAAAAAACCACAGTTGGTTGTCGTGAGTATGCATAGTTGAGTATCTTCCTGATGGATCTATTGAGCATCTTAAGGTGTGATTGGTTGCAAATGGGTATATACAGATCTATAGAGTTGATTACTTGAAGATCTTCTCACCCGTTGCTCGTTTCAATTCTATTCAAATTTTACTATTTGTGGTAGTTAGTCAATTATGGCCTTATATCAGCTTGATATTAAGAATACACTTTTCATGGAGATCTTCAAAAGGAAGTGTACACAGAGCAACCACCCGGTTACGTTGTTGCCGGTAGCGAACATCTTGTTTGTCAATTGTGCAAGTTCTAAATGGTCTAAAGCAATCTCATCGTACTTAGCTTGACAGCTTTAGCACTATTTCTTGAATATGGTTTCTATCGCTCCACCTTTGATCATTCTGTTTTTATTCATCATTCTACAATCGGTATTACCATAGATGATATCATTATTCTGTTTTGTTTTTGTGTTGATTGTTTATATAGATCATATGATCATCTCTATGGATGAGGAAATAAAAACTCTCTTCATGATAATCAAACTTGGGAACTCACTATTCTTTCCCCTAAAAAAACCACGGTTGGTTGTCATCGGGTATGCATAGTTTAGTATCTTCCAGAAGGATCTATCAAGCAACTTAAGGCGTGATTGGTTGCAAATGGGTATATACACACCTATATAGTTGATTATTTGAAGATCCTCTCACCTGTTGCTCGTTTCAATTCTATTCGAATCCTACTATCCATGGTAGTTAGTCAACCATGGCCATTATATTAGCTTAATATTAAGAACACATTTTTTCATGGAGATCTTCAAAAGGAAAGTGTACATAGAGCAGCCACCCGGTAACATTGTTGCCGGTAGCAAACATCTTGTTTGTCAATTGTGCAAGTTCTATATGGTCTAAAGCAGTCTCATCATACTTGGTTTGACCACTTTAGCACTATTGTTCTTGAATACGGTTTCTATCGCTCCACCTTTGATCATTCTGTTTTGTTCATCATTCTACAACTGGTGCTACTGTAGATGGTATCATTATTCAGTTTTGTTTTTGTGTTGATTATTTATATAGATCATATGATCATCTCTATGGATAACAATCATCGTATTGATGACTTAAAGCATCAGTTAGGCTAGAATTTCATACTAAGGACTTGTGTTTTATGTGCTATCTCCTTAGAACAAAGTTTGCTCAGTCATCTAAAAGTATTTATCTACCCCTGAAAAAATATGTGCTTGATCTCTTTTTAAGATTGGTCTTTTAGGTACTTACCCTGTTAAGACTTCCCATGGACTCTGCTATTAAACTAGATAGTGACACAAAAGATTTGTTTTTTGACGTACATTATTATCGACGGCGAGTGAAAAAACTCATTTATTATACTGTCACACGTCTAAAGATTACTTATGTCATTAGTTGCATAAGTTAGTATATGCATGTTCCTCACTGCCCTTGTTTTGAGGCTATATGTCGTATCTTATGATATTTAAAAGATGCTATTGGACAAGGATTACTATACAAGCCTTCTTCATCCCTATATGTTATTGAGTTTAGTGATGTCGATTGAACTAGTAATCGGTCATCAACTTCTGGTTATTGCGCTTTTGTTGATGATAATCATGTTGCTTGGCATAGTGCTCGTTTGGTAACCCATCTTAAAGCCTGACTTTTTGCTTAAAGTCACTTTAAGTCAAAAAAGCAAAAACATGGTTTGTCAAAATGTTGGTTGCTTAAAGCCAAAAGGCAATAAGCCAAAAGAAAGTTGTTATAAAAGAATATTTTATTTTGACATAATTTTTGGGTTCGTTCCTTTCTTTAAAATCTTTTGTATTAAGGTTCTTAAACCTATTGAGATGTGTTGTGATAATTAAGATGCTATATTTATTGCTAACAGTCCAACTTTTTATGAACGCACCAAATATATTGAGCTTGATTATCACTTTATTCGAGATCTTTTAATCCAAAAAGAAATTGTTACCCTTATGTCCGCTGTGATGATCAACTTGGTGATATATTTACAAAGCCTTTGGCTTGAGCACCTTTCCAGCACATCCCCTCCAAGCTGAGCATGTTCGACTTGTATGCTCCAACTTGATAGGAAGTGTTAGCGTCTATTTATTATGTGTTATTTTGTATATCAAGTAACAATATTTTGGGGTCATCTATGCAACTTTGTCTTCAATATAAGATTTAGGGTATTAGATGCAGCCCAAAAAAGCATTTCCTTCACTTCTCTTCTCTTCTTCATCGAATACACAACTCTACATCTTTATTTTCATGCCATGTATAGAGCTCTAGCATGATTCAAAGTTATATTGTTCCTTGAATTCGAATATGATTGAGAATTAAATAAAATAGGGCTTTGTGTTAAAATTTGGGAAAATTGTTAGATATTGATGAATTGTAAAATTGGTTATTTATGTGCATTTAGGAACTTGTATAAAATATATTTGTATTTTATATATTAATAAATTTAATTGAAATTCAATAACAAATTGTAAGGATTAATTTGTAAAAATTGGAGAAATAGTGGAATTGATTGTAAATTGGAGAGTTGTGTGCGAGAATGGATTAAAATGAGAAACCTTTCTAATGAGGTTCAGTCAAACGGGTTCAAGAGCTCAATGTGTTGGAACTGAATTTGGATGGTTTGGGATTGAATCACGGGAAATAAGTAGGTTACAAGTTACTCATCAATGAAAGAGACCATAAAACCCAGGCATAGGGGTTTGGGCTTTGCAAAATCTTCATTAGTTGGTGCGTGAACAACCTGATTTTGGAAAGGTTTTATAACATCATAATACGAAACAAATGAACGTGGATGTGCACGTGTGTGTAGGTGAAGAAATTTGGTTTTGAAAAATTTAACCACCAAATAGATTTATTCTAAGAAACATTTAAATTTTCAAGCAAAATGAATAGAATGAAAAATAAAAGTTTTGGAAAAGTAAAACTTTGACAAATGCATACATCAACTCATATCTTGGCATGCATACATTTTCACCCATATTACCTACTTGCATATTCTATTGGAACGCCGCACTCATGCCTTCATATTTTAAGAATCAAGAGGAGCCAGGTACTTGAGGTGTGTTGGATTTCCTTTTTTAATTTTGTGGGCCAAAGGCCGGTGTGCTACTTTTAATGTGGTAACGTGACAAAGCCAAGGATGTTCCATTTCGAAACTTGTGTAATTTTTTATAAAGCGTGGTAGTGAAACATGTTAAGTCCTTGTATAGTTTTGAAATCATAATTATATTGTTTTGAAATCATACTTAGGGTTGTGTGAAATCATCCAAGGTTCTTGAGTGATGCTTTCTTTTTTTAGGCCTTGGATTGTGGGTTCGGATTCATTCTTTCTTGTTCATGGATGATGACCCTTGCCCTTCTACCTTTATCTGATATATTCTTGTAATGATCCACCTTCTTGACCTTCTGTCCCCAGGCTTTTCAGATTTTGGGCGGTGAAAAAAAGGCCCTGAATAAAAGTCATCTAACAAGAATAAAACATAACAATAACTTAGGAGTACTTCAAGGGGGAAGGAAAACCAACCGGTTCAGAGAGCAGAGCACTGTTAAACTCTGAAATCTTTTTGAGAATTCCATCAAACTGGGCCACATCAAAGACAAGCATTCCTTTCTGGAAACAAGAATGAAGGCATACCAACTTTAGGATCACAATCAGAGGTAAGTGGATAGCACAAATCCAGGATACCAACATTTCTGGGTATGACACTGAGCAAGTTTGGCATTTCATGTGAAATTAATATGACTTGTTGATGATATTACCTTTTTTCGTCATCAAACGAAGTGCCCAACTTACAGAGCCACACAATTTTGAAGAGTTCACTTGAACCAATGTGACAGGATATGAAAAAGTGCATGGCTAAGTAATAAAAAATAAAAAATAAAAAACTAGAGATGCATACCTTGGGAATATGCTTGAAAGTAGGTTTTTCTGAGATAGCTGTTATTTTAAGCAAATATATGAATAATATGAGTCAGCTGTGGTCTCAAATTAGAAATCATGTAGAAACTTGAACAGGATGAGAACAAAATTATCATCAACATTGAAAACTACAAAGAAGCTGTAGCTTTCTTTCTACCAAATGAAAAAGAAAGAAAACATACTGTGCATGTTGGACGATTCTCCCGGTACGTAAGCACTAGCTGAAATGTGAAAACAAAGAGCAGTTGTCACGTGAAAATTAAGCAAATTGGGAGATTCCACCCCAGTGGCAGTACAGCATCAAAATATGACATGATACTTACAACCAGTATAGGGATCACGAAATGATGAATCAATAGCGAAATCTTTTTGTCCTGTATTTTGGAGTATGAACTCCACAATTTGTTGACGATAGGAAAGAGGAAGATTCTCCTTTATAAGCCACTTATCAGCAGTACTATATGGATTCTCTGGAAGTAGCTCAACAATCATTGAATCAGTTTGGGGGTTAACAAATACATGCATTGTTTGTTTAATGTAAATGATTGGCAAGACAAGCATAAAATAGGATATTCAGAAAATCTTACAAAAGCACTATGGTATAAAAAGGATAAATGCTTCCATACATGGGAAAGCTACTTCCTACGTATGGCCATCAACACTACAAGACCAAGAGAGTCAGAAGGCCATAACCAAATGATTTTCAATAAGGTTCCACATAATATATGTTATTTTATATAAGTTTTTGTCACATAAATCACAATTCTTATTACAAAATCAGCTAAAACACGGCTACAATCTCCAAATTCATTTATTTACTTCATATCTATCATACGGTCATCATAGTTCCTGTACCTGTTATGAACCAAGAATCTTACACCCATTTACCTCATAAGATTAATTTGTTTGATAATACTTCAATGCTTCCTAGTTCGCATTGAATTCATTTCTATATTATTTAGTTGTGCCATTTATGTCAAGAGATGTGTAGGCCTCATATATGTTCAATTATTTAGTTATTGAGCTTGTATAAACAAAAAGGCTTAGTTTATGTGTGTAGGCCTCAAACAGGTTCAATAATTTCTTACTGAGCTTGTATAAACAGAAAGGTTTTAGTTTATGTTACCCAATAACAATATGTTTTCGAAGTTTTTTGTTGTTTCCCATATGTTTTAAAACGTTTCTACAACATTTTCCTTTCCAAGCTAACCGAACCAAGATTGGAACAAAATCTTAGTCCTCAGTCACAAGAAATTTTCTATATCTAGAGGGGCAATTTTTCAGACTCAATCTATCACTTGGGACTGCTACTGTATTCCATAATCAACACATTAAATTTAAAGGAATGGCAAAAACTAGCATGCACGTCAAGACAATGTTTCCATCCTTGCAAGAAATCTTCCCCGCCAAATCACATTTTCTTTACAAGAGGGACATTTTCTCAGACACAAGCTACCAATTGGAACTGCTACTGTGTTCCATAATCAACATATTAAAGTCAAGAAATAAAAAAATGATCAGCTCTTTTATTGCATGGAAACTTGACCTGCTCATTAACAATGGAGGTTAAATTTACCACAATAAACTGGAGAAAAAAAAACGGATAATTAGTAATAGGTCCAATTCTTAGCCTTTGTCCAGTATTTAGTTCACTTAATTTTTCTTTAACTTCTTAGGTCCATTTTTTAAAAGTTTTAAGGTCCTCTAATTTAATGTTTAACAATTTTATGGACAAAATCACCCTCTCCCTCATTTAGGCGGTCGTTGCTCAACCTCACCGTCCCGGATCATATGTCTAAACCTGGTATTCACATCATTTACACCATTTAACTATAGATTCATAGATAGATATAGAGAGAGAGAGAGAGAAAGAGCGCGCTTTGTGAAAAGTCGTCGGCGGCAAATGAAACTTTGAGAAACGGCCTCCAAAAATCCAAGATGGTCTTCTTCGTCACTGTTCTTACGTTTTGGCTGCAATATTATCACTGAATCAAACTATATATATATATATATATATATATATATATATATATAGAGAGAGAGAGAGAGAGAGAGAGAGAGAAGTGTAATTTTTTCGTTCGGCGGATACGCGTTTTCAAACTCGTATTCTAGTATAAATTAGTTAGCAAATACGCAAAGGAGATAAATTTATCTATTTGCTATATAAAACAGATAAATTTATCTGTTTACTAGGTATTTTCGGAAGAAATCATACTTTTTAAATAGGTGGACCTTGCGTGTTAAATTTTTTGTTTATGGATCTCGTGTCGGATAAAGTTGTGTTTATGAACTTCTGATGGAGAAGCCCCAAAAAAATCACATTACAGATTCGATGTATAACCCATAAGAATAAATATAAAATTCCATGTTCAACAAATTAAATACGCGTCCCAAGAAGCATCAAAATTTCAGACGCACAATTAGACCTTCAAAATTTGGGTATAGAAAAGAGTACACTAGGATGTATGATAGTGGAGTCCTGGACCTAATATACATGCCTAATACACACACCCCTTAATTCCCTTAGGCTCGCACTTTATGTTGCACCTTGCAATGAAGCTATAGGAGACCATGGCACCTTTGTGCACTTCAAGCCTTTAACAACTATAACCACCACAAGCCCATAGCCCCAAGTTATTCCCATTCCACAAATCTTCATGGCCCACACTTAGAGTAGCTTTCCATTAAATATTTTCCAGCAATATCCATTGAATGCATACCATATCCACTTACTAGTACTTCAAGATCACCATAAACCTCTTCTAAGCTGCATTCACATTCCAAGAAAGAACCCTTAACTTCACTTCCATGCACAATCAACTCGTCTTCTTTCTTAATACGCCAACTTCATCCCCTCGATTACTTCCAAAGGCATCGAATAATAAAATGAACTCACCTATTTATTAAACAACCAATCGATGTGTAGTTTGAAACCTCCCCTTCTCTTTACTGTTTCCCCGCATCTTTGGCCTCTAGTCTCCATTGAGCCTCAATATCTCCAAATCTCCACGCAGCAATGGATTCTTTCCATAAACCAATCAAATGCTTCCTTCTCCTTTCTCATGTCAAAATCATACTTTCCCTCTCTCTTACCCCTAACTCATACTCTAGACTCCAAGAGATCACATGAAAGCTCTAAGCTCATCCTTAAAAGGAATCATTGCAAGAGCATGCTGATTTACACGATAAGCATTACCTTTTCATTGGTTCATCACTCCTCCATCCAAATCATCCACCCCATAATCAGACTGCAACAAATCCCCTTTTCCCTCACCTTCACAATGCCTCACAGTAATTGTAACTCCAAAAATCCCCCCATGATTGCTGCCTCCACTCCAAAGATAATAAATTGGCCAATTTTCACATGCTGGGTTATAGAAATTTGGTAGGTGTTAATCACCCTAACCCTCTCATTCTCTAAAACCCAATTGTATCTTCTCACAATTCTCAATGACAACTAACTGATTGTCAAAGAAATTCATCTCCAGACCCAGTCCCACACCCAGCAAGTGCCAATCAACCTCCATTCCCTAAGAACTCACTTGGTAGTAGTGTTGACTACCATAGCACTCTCCTTTTTAGTTATGCTCACATCTCCTCCAATTACAATCGCCACCTTTCCCTGTTATTCCATAAGCACATTGCTTCTCAACTTCTTCGTTGATATAACTTAACGCCTCTGCCACCAAACAGCTTCACACTCAAGAAACTTCCTGATGTTATCCGCCCCACATGAGGAAGTCATCCTCCATAACTGCCCGTCCTAAACCCAACTCATCAGCACTAATTGATCTGCATGAATTATATTTGATTACATTTTTTGGAATCCACAAATCTCATACCCAATTCAAAAACCCATCTT
This sequence comes from Heliamphora pulchella, assembly GCA_032270985.1. Taxonomy (NCBI): domain Eukaryota; kingdom Viridiplantae; phylum Streptophyta; class Magnoliopsida; order Ericales; family Sarraceniaceae; genus Heliamphora; species Heliamphora pulchella. Next base: position 7,387,657 of record JAULJZ010000005.1, read on the forward strand.
CATTTCCCTACATTCCATCACGTTGCACCATGATATATAGGTCTACACAAATGTCATGTCTAACAGTCTAAGTAGTGTTCATATCATTGTGAGGTGGGGAGGGAATGAACTTGGCAGCCTGGACCTTCGGCATTATTTGCACAAAGTGGGCTACTGGGCTCGCATGCTCGAATCTCCATTCACAGAGAACAACCTATTCTTCATACATTTTCTTTTTCTTGATACCAAATCTTTCAAACATTACACCAAGCAATGGCTCACCTTGGAGATAGATTCACACACTGTTCTATAAAATTTATACGGATAAGGAGACGGCATGTTTTAGCAGAACTTCAGAATGGTAGGAAGTGTTTTAAAAAAAATGTTCTAACAGTGACAAAAACAATCAGCATTCTCCCAGTAAATTATGAAATAAATGACACAATAGCTTCAAGTTATACCGCTGAAGCATAATCTGAGCCTAAGGAGCACTAAGTTACCTGATCGATTGTAGGGCAATTTACGAATAGGCTCACCATCTCCGATATCGACATCAAATACTGAGTGAAAACATTATTATTATTATCGCAAAAATGAAAAAGAGAAAAAAAAATAGATGCAAGCATGAAATTGAAATCAATCAAACCAAATTGAAAAGCCTAACCGTGATCATATTGAATCCCATCAAGAACGGGACGCTTCATGCTATTATCAGGTCCATCAACAACTTCGCCGATCTAAATTACAATAGTACTGTTTATAAACATTTTTAAAATAAATAGAGGCCAAAAAAAATAAAACGGGAGACTTAGCCACGCCAAAGTTATCTTGGTCAAATAGGAAAATACCAATTTAGAAACATAAATAGTCATGTATAACACAAAATGACCTATCAAAAAAAAAACCCACAAAATGAATATCCAACCAAGGAACAAACGGAAATTCAACTTTAAGAGCTGAGGAAATTGAGCAATGACAAGGTAAAACTCATAAAGTGCAAAACACCTCTGCAAGCAAAAAATCCAACTTTTAAATAATACCAAATGAATAGGTTCAAAGTTCAGCAATCTGTTTAAAATGTACAACTCCATAATCAAAGAAAGTAACAGCCAGCGTGGATCCATGCTATATTACATGAACTCATGTATGAGTATTGAGTGCATGCACATGTCCAACTGTCATAACTCCGTAACCCCTAAATTTAAAAATTGAAGTATGCATCCAAAAGTGGGTTACGTGTATGTGGACATGTTCTGACATTCAAATACATTGCATATTTTACAATATTCTGACATAATATATTGGAATGCACTTGAAATTAAATGAGATTTAAGGATAAAATTAGAGGAAGCTAGATATTTTCATTCACCATCACATATGACTTTCTTTTCCTTCAACATAGTTCAAAAAAAAACTACAGGAACAAAGTGTCTAATTTGGGCAAGATAGTTGGATATGTATTCCAGACCCTTACCCTTGCCATATCCGATGGACAGAGATACACAAGGGGGAATAGAAGAGTCTTGCATTAATTTTGCACCAAATTAGTATTGCAAAGAGCACTTGACTTCCTGTTTAGGTCAGAAACTCTGCTTTCTCCCTTAGAAGGGGAAGGAGTATCATTGACTTGATTATTCTCCCATTTGGAAAGAGGGGGGGAAGCAAACAAACAAACAAACAAACAAAACAAAATAAAGAGGAAAACAAAATTAAGCAAAATAGAAAGAGAGAACAGTAGTCCTACCAAGGTGACCTAGTCAAGAAAAAGAATGGAGTCAAGATCCTTGACAATTCCTTCCCTACCCGGTGATCGAAATTTCGTTTGGAGTATTGATTTGTTTGGCCCAGAAATGGAAACATTTCGGAAACAAGATGAAGATTTAGAAAGAAAAAAAAAAGAATAGAAACATAAGAAAACATTTGGAAACATTAAATAAAATCTATTTTCATTTGTTTCTAACGCTAATAAATCAACAATTTGACATGTTAAAGTGATATATATATATATATATATATATATATATATAATACTAGACTGTAGAAAACGACGCTAAAAATGAATTAGCGTTATACACTATACTTACAAAGTAAAAATAATAACAAATACATAATTGCTACATAACCATGTAAGGATTAAGAGAAACAAATATAAGAAAGTGAAAATCTATAGTAGTTACTACTTACCAGTTAGTGGCAGAGATTAGAAAGAAACAAAAATACAAATAAAAAATATCTGTGACAATCTGTATATAAATGGCGTTTTGTAGTAACAAATAAAAAGAATGAGCAATTTAACCATACTTGTTTTACTTTCTTCTCGATATCTCTTTTTTTCTCCTTCCTAATTTCTTAAATTCTCTAATGTTTTAACATTTTTTTTCTTGTTCTCAAATATCCCTCTCTTAACAAAAAGAGGCAAATAGAAATAAAAATTGTTGGATAATTTTTTTCGATCAGTTCCTTGTGTTTCAATATTTTCCGTGTGTTTCAATGGAACATTGGAATTTCAATATTACACTAATGTTTTGTTTTGGTTTCCTTGAAAGGTTTCGGTGATTTTGATGGATGCAAAACGAAATCTTATTCATTGTCCTTACCATGCTCATCAAAGCTAATCAAAAAGCCTATTCCTTCAAGAAAAATTCACTATCCTTTAGTTTCATTTTTGGGCAGAAATATATATAACTTGAGAAAAGAAAACGTATAAAATAAGCCAATTGTGATATTGCTTTCTTCATGTGTGTAAATTTAATTCCAAATAGAAAATGGTCCCCAAATTTAAGAAAACCTCAAAGAAAGTGATCAGCCGTTTCTCTTAAAGGCAGGTAATTCCAATTATGCAGTTCCCAACACTTTTCACTTCGGTTATCTTCTTCTTTATAATTAGACCGCTTGATTCTCTACCAAGTCTATGATTCCATATCACCAAATCATCACTTGTACAACCCCATTTATTTCAAGCCACAGACCAAAATATGTCCTTCGAAATGGAACTACATCATAAGGGGCAGTGTAAGACGAATTTTGAGGGTAATGGCCATTACAATAGCTCTGAGAATCAATTCCTAAAGTCAATAACAATAATCAACAAACACCATGAGGCCACAACTGTTATACTTGAAGTTGAAAAGTTCAGTTGTCTGGCAATCTGTGCACAAATAAATGCATTAGTGGATGACAAACTGGAATTCATCACTCTGAGCTCTAGAAGGCTAGACGAAACAAGTTCCATTTTTTTATTAAAAAAAAAATATTGGTACTATGAATGCATAACCTATACAGAAGATGAGAAGAATTAACATAGATGACGAGGGATGAGCAATGTAAAATTTGTATTAATAAATTCCTCCTAAATATGTAGCATATCAAGAGTTAGGCATCCTTAAACGTGAACATAACATACATGACATGTGATGAAACAAGGGATTAGTAGAATACACTTGCTCTTTGGGGGTTCCTTTATAAGGGATTAGTAGAATACACTTGCTTTTTTGGGGTTCCCTTTATGACTTGCTATAGAATGCACTTGCTTATCAAAAAAACTTGCATGGACACAAGGCATTAATAGGGTTAGGTTTTTGGGCAAAAGCCTCATGGACTTGTGAGTGGCAAGCTTCTCTAGGATAGGTCAGTTTTGAGTTGCCTCGTTTGTGAGGTAGTGGGCCACTTGGTCATGTCCATGTGTTTTTATGAGAGTAGTGGACTGCTCAAGCTCAGGCAAGTAGAGTAGTGGAGTGATCAAGCTCATTCGCCTTTGAACTTTAACCGATTGTGAGTAAAGCATCACTAGTTTGAGTCTAATATAAAATCATAATTTTTATTAGCATATTAAATCCAGTTCAAGCCTAGCTCAATAAATTGACAAGCTTCAAATGTGATCAAGCTTTGCTCATTTATTGCACAAGCTAACTTCAAACTACCATCCAGCCAAATATAGGTCCATAATATGCTTATGACACGATTTCATGCACATCAGCAAGGTCAACCACATGCAGCCAGTGTATCTATATAACAAGATAGAACAACTTGATATGACATTTATGCAGGTGTCTAAAATCCAACCCTTAAAATAAAACAATCTTAACCTTCTATTTTTTTTATCTCTCCTCTTTCATGTTCTTCAATTAGATGCGTAAAAAGAGTAAAAAAAAACATTTATTGAAATTATTTCTCCTTTTACTAATCCAATAAAAAAATAATTTAGCTTTTATTTTTTTTATCTTTTTTTATTTTTTTACCTCCATAAATAATAAACTAATAAAGTTATGTTTTTAATTAAGTGCCTTAGAATTAGCTAATTATCAAATTACTAATATTACTTTTTGCTTTACTTTTAAATTACTAAAATTAGATAATTGAGTGCTTTTAGGAACGGGTAATAACTAGTAAGATAATGGGACAAATTGATATGATACTTGAATGACATTTGTTATCTTAAGTACTTTGCAAGTTGAGCCACAATTAAGGGCCAAACATCCAGTGTTATGGTCTCTCAAATTTATGACGAGATGTTACGAGACACTTCTACGAGTCCCATAGGAATCCAAGTTAACACCACCAGTCTGTCCACCTGTGCTAGTGGCAGGGCATAAGAGACCACTGAATCTATCTCAGACACTGCAGGATCATTGTAGGCAATTGGTTCCCTGGCTAGACTAAAGACTCAAGAGTATGCCAAGGCACTTCACTCCTTGTGAGTGGTAACCCAAAAGCTAGTCTAGAGAAAGAAAGAAACCTTCCAGATCCTTCAGGAACATTAGGTCCTGGGTTGCACAGCATGTTCCCACCAACAAGGACATGGACTGCTCACAGTCTCCTATGATTGCATAAAGACCAAGACCTTTATTCTTTGGACATGTCAAACCATTCTAGATATTAAACCTCTATTTTCTCCTTACACAACAGTACAGCAATAGCATCCCTAAGGCTATATTTAGATCGTGTTTGTGGAGAAATTTGTGGAGGCCCATGAGGGAAAAGAACAGAAATAGGAAAAGGGATTCAAACATGTCTCCCCATTCTAATCCCTCCTCAAAACCAAGATGCTAACACAGCATAAAGGGAAACTTCGACAAATGTGTTATCCCTACAATATTCTGCCCCTCAACAGCCACTCTCTCTATCAAAGGGGGATGGCTCCACCCATCATCAGTTCATTTCCTTAGAATTAACACATTATCTGGCATGTAATGCCGCTTTCTTCATAATTCGTATGATCTTATCTAGATTATAACACCAAGCCAATTGAATGCCAAATGCAAGCTAGCTTGTTCATTTTACAGCCCCAGGCATTAGCAACTTGTTTACTTATATAGCACACAGCACATCAACCTGGTTACATGACCAAATCAACAGCGATGGATCCAAAAATAAGCAAATCGATGGAGGACACATTGGCAACTACACCCTACTGGCTAGTTGCTACTAGACTAAAGGCCACTAATTATATTCCACAATGCATCAGCAGGCTAAACCTTTTCTGCTAATTAAAATGGCCGAATAAGGACAATACAGAAAACCCCGAGATGGCACAAAAGCTCAGATATATGGCAAAAGGAGAAGCCCCAGGAAAAGCCTTGTCTTCAGACAAACATGAAAAGGAACCAGCAAACCCACTCATTACAGTATATCAACAAATCAGTCAGCATTCTACATTTTGTTATCAGATGCACAGATAAAATACAAGAAAAAAGTTCCACCAAAACACTGCATATGAGCTTTATGGAGCAAAAGAATTATTTCAAAGGCCAAATCAGAAAAGATAAACAGTTTAAATGATAGGTAGAAGTACAGAAAGCTTATAAAATTAACCATGAGACGAAAAGATGAAAACATTATGAACGTAATAACCTTATCCCACTTCTGCTCCCCCAAATTCCATGCATATGCTACACCATTGTCCCCCTCTCTGACAACCTTTGTCTGGCCATCACTTGTTCCTGATCACCAGATCATCAAACTCCATTACTATTTTCAAATAAAACAGCTTTTCTGCAACCTCTTTGACAACTATAATATCCCCAAATTATGAAAACAATTCAGCCATCATATATATTTCGCCAATTATTTTCACTTGATATAGGAGTACTTCTGACATTATCAAATGGCAAGTGAATATGGATTAAAAAATGTGTGTTTTGGTGCAAATAGAGTTCAAATCAAGGAAAGTAGTCGTCTTCAACTGATAATAAGTCCACCCAACAACTGAATCATCATCTATCAGACATCAGAATTGTTCTTGGACAACAGAACTGTTGTTACAGTTAGATTTTTCTTGAAAAGCACATAAAATAGGATCGAACCTGGAAGCTGTAAAGCCTCTAGCCCGGGTAAGTCTTCCAATTTTAATCCTCCAACACTCTTCCTAGTATTAAAACAATAAAAATACAACACATACATTAGGCAAAGCTTACAAGTTACAGAGGCAGGAAGGCAAACAAACCGCTGTCATGGTTAACTAGCAGTAGAAATGCTATATATCATATTGCTCAGACTACAGAGATCGAAACCAGAAACACCATGCATGTGTGTTAAAAAAAATGAATTGGAAAGAAATATTAAGGTGGCCTGATATAATAGGTAGCCATTCCCCAAAAATGGTGATTCAAGATTCAATAAGCATTAACCAGGCAACATACACATACCCGACATAATGAAGTTGAAAGGAAGAAACAATTAAGGAACCCGATATAATGGTGATGCGCACAACATGCACATAGCCATTAGCCCATTATTATGAGTCATAACAAATAATTAGTTTGAAGTTCTTAATGCAAGCAATTGATCAATGTTGTACCTGCTACACTTGTAATGAGAAAGTTGAGAAGCAAATGATTCAAGCTCTGACGAGTCAGCAATTCTATCCTGATGTACTGTCCAGATACGCACAACTCCATCAGAACATGCTGTCACAATATCACCATTTTCCAAGAATTTGACATCCCAAACACAACCAGGATGCTCTATACTCTGAACGCAAACTCCATCTGCAACTCAACATCATTTCCCATGTAAAGAAACAATATTTTATTTCATAAATTTAGAGATTCAAAACAAGGAAAGCAAAAAAGAATTAATTAATTAATTTTTAACAAGCAGATAATAAAATAATCAAACACAGTTTTATATACGACACCAGCCGCAATAGGTACTATATTAAAAAAAATGAATGGATCTGCTTGGCTATGAACTAAATTCTTGTAGTCAGTGAGTAATAGAATAATCAAAAACATGATTTTAGTTACGTCATCAACTACAATACCACTACAAATACTACTATACTATGAGGAGGAAGCTGCTTGCTTCCTCCTAGTATGTCATATTCTTGACTATAAAACTGGCTGCTTTCTCCTTATAATTCATGGTCTTTACTACTATTCTACAAGGAGGGAGCTGCTTGCTTCCTCCTAATTTGGGTCTTATTCTTCACCATGAAATTGCTTGCTTCCTCTTTACAATTCTTGGTCTTTACTACTATACTACAAGGAGGGAGCTGCTTGCTTCCTCCTACCAGGATGTGCTCCCTCCCGTGTTACCCTTTAGCATTATAATTGGGTGGTAAGGGCACTGATTTAATAGATTTGAGTAAAAATATTGTGGGTAAAGATTAGGCTGAAATTTGTGAATAAGTTATTTAAAAAAAAAACCTGCAGTAAAACAATGACCCTTCTACCAATATAATGATCAGATGGGAAAAAAAAGAATGAACAGAAAAAAAATACATATTATTGGTTAATGCAACAGAACTTAAGATAATAAAATTAAAATAAAATTTCAAAAAATGAAATTAAAACGCTATTTCTAACAAGTTCAATGCAATACAAGAACAATAATTAGCAAAAGTATCAACAGTTAGTAATACATTACAAAAATCAGTGAAGTTTCAACATTTCAGAACTAGCTAGTCAAGTGCAATACATGAACCAGTCAGTTAAGGGTTAATTGGCTTTTTTACTGATGGTGGATATCAAATAACACCACTCCCCTGGTAATGCATCTCCGCTCATATAAGCTGTGTTTGGATATTATATCCCAACAAAAGAAGATTTTCAAACACTTGATATCTGGGTCCCATATCATATTATATCCATCTCCACTCTTTAAATCCTTCAAACAAACAGCAGCCCTTTAGTACTTTGAACAGTAAATGTGGGGGGTTTAAATGACAATAATAAAAGGTGATCAATTAAAGGATTCTGGAAAAAATGGGAGGGGGATTTAGTTTGTCGGCAAGAAACAAAGATTGAGTCTACGACAGCTAACAAAATGAAATCTATTTGGGGTGGAAGAAAGGTCGAGTGGGAGTTTTTAGCAGCTCTGGGCACAACAGGGGGCATCTTAGTGATGTGGGACTCCACGGTTTTAGAGAAGGAGGAGGTGCCAACAAATTCTTTCAGTCTCTTGTTGGTTTGGAATGGCTGAGGATGACTTCACATAGATCTTTTACGAAGTCTACGGTTGATTCTGGTGATAGGGAGGTTCTGAGAGGAGATTTCTTCAATACTTGCTTCTCAGCGATCCTCTTGGTTTGTGGACATGGACTTCAACGTTGTTAGATTCCCTCATGAGACATCGGGGGTGAGTCTTTTAGCATAGATATGAGAGACTTCTCAAAGTTCATTTTAGAGGAAGTTTTAGTTGACATACTATTGGAGGGATGTGGGTTCACTTGGATCGTTCGGTCTGATTGCCCGTCGGTCTGGCAATGAAAAGTCGTACGAAGAAACATAGGTTGGTTCTCAGTACGGTTTTGTAAGCTCTACCAAAAGCACAAAGTAAAATGGGAATCGCGATGGGATACAATAGACACTGGTACTCCATGTAGGAACAACAATATCCTTGATGTATCGTCGACTCAGCGTCTCCATGGTGTCAGATGGTCCAACTGGTAGAAAGTGAACGGGCTTGGTCAAGCGGCCAACAATGAAGCAGATACCATAGTGTCCGTGAGGTGATCTCGATAGCCCGATAATGAAGCCTATGTTCACATTATCCCACTTGCATTTTGGTACCTTCAATGGTTGTAAGGTTCCAGGTAGTTTCTCGGTCTACTTTCACTTACAAACAGGTGAGACATCTAGCCACGAATTGTGCCACTCCATTCTTCATGCCGTTCCACCAGTACTAACACTTCAAGTCCTGGTACATCTTTATTCCTTCAGAATGAATCACAAAGCATGATTGGTGGAATTCCTTAAGAACTTCATTGCGCAATCCATTAGCGCTCAGTATAAAGACTCGTCCCTGGAATTTCAAGCTTTCATCAACGTGCACTGCTCAACTGAACATAAACTCACTGATTGATAAACAGGATCTGACAAACTCTGCCTTTCGATTGTGTTTTTGCGCCTTTTATCACTTTGATGAGCAGGGGACATCAAAATATGGTTTAGGTAATTCATTAAAGGGGACATCAAAATATGGTTTAGGTAACTACTGATATGATAATGCTCCTATTTGTAGTGTTGTTGGGTCAATCATTGAAAGTTCATATTCAAAGATCTTTTGAAACGCCATGTGTGTTGCAAAGGAAATTAGAATTGCTACTTGTGCTTATGATAAATGACATTGGATTACATTTGTGATTGATGATGTGATGTTTGTTAAAAATTTCATCATGAATCCTTCTATGAGATTGACTATTTTCAGTAAATTTACGCACTTGAAGTTACTTTTTGTTGCAAACACACGATTTACATCTACAATTGTTATTCTAAAAAGGTTTAAACTCATATACCATGGTCTCCAACCAATGGTGATAAGCCTGTGTTTGGCCTGGCTTAAAAGCCAGGCTTTTTGGCTTTTTCTACAACAAAAAGCCACTTGGTTTAGCTTCTGTTGGCTTTTTGGATTTTTTCTCTCACAAAAAAGCCATGATTTGACATCTACTTTTATCCAAAAAAGCCAAAAAGCCTAAAAGTCACTAAAAAAAGCTAGTTCAAACACAGGCTAAGTGAGAATTGGTCATCCTACAAAGAAGATGATGTTGGGAAAGCGGCATTAGTGAAGGAAAAAGTGTTAAGAGTGATATTTGATGGGACAAAATAGAATGCATACTTTCTTTCACACTTCCATGACCTTGTCGTTCACCTCCCTCGTGAGGTCAAGAACTTAATTGACCAAATTTTAAGATGTCACCCCTGACGAATTACCCAATGAGTTGTCATCCATGGGAAATATTCAACATGCCATTGATGTTGTCCTCGACTCCTAATTGCCCAACCTTCCATAGTATCACATGAATCCTAAAAAGCGTGCTGAAATCAATATGCAGGTCAAGGGCCTTTTGAACAAGGGCTTCATTCGAGATAGTCTAAGTCCTTGCGTTGTTCCTGCCATGCTGACTCTTAAGAAGGATGGCTCTTGGAGAATGTGTAAATAGGCGTGCCATTAAAAAGATTACCCATTACAGTCAAGTATAAGTTTCCTATCCCTCGGCTTAATGACATGTTAGATCATATGGCTGGTTCTCAATGGTTCTCCAAAATCGACTCGAGGTCATAACTTTATTTTAGTGGTAGTGGATAGATTTTCCAAGATGGTCCATGTCATTCCAAGTAGTAAAACAACTGATGCTCTTCGCATGTCGCTAAGTTGATTTTCAAGAAGGTTGTTAAATTACATGGGTTACTTACTTTCATTGTGTCTGACAAAGATGTTAAATTTGTTAGTTACTTTTGAAAGACACTTTGCAAATTGTTTAGTACTAATTTGAAATTTTCCTCGGCTTTTCATCCCCAAACTGACGAACAAACTAAGGTTGTTAATCGGCTTAGGTGCATTTTCTTCGATGCATTGTAAGTGATAAATACGTAAATTGGGAGTTAGTCCTGCCTACTGCTGAGTTTGCTTATAATAGCTCGGTCAATCGGTCTATTGGTAAGTGTCTTTTTGAGATTGTTCACTGTGTGTCCCCTCGCCAACCAATTGACCTTATTCCCTTACACCTTGATGCTTTCCCTTCTGCTTCTGCTACCTCCTTTGCACAACATATCCATGACTTACATGTTGATATTATGAGGAAAATTGCCATAAGTAATGAAAATTATAAACTTACTGCTGATGTGCATCATCGAAAAGTAGATTTTCATGAAGAGATCATGTTATGGTTCGTATCCGCCTTGAGCGTTATCCCAAGAATTCTTTCAAGAAATACATGCTCAAGCCACCGGACCTTTTCGTATCATTCGTAAATTGGTCATAATACATATTTACTCGACTTACATTCAGATATGACTATTAGTCATGTTTTAAATATTGAGAATTTGTTTCCTTATCGAGGTACTTTTGAACCTCCCACATTATCAGTAGGTTTACCCACAGGTGTTTCCTCCCCTATGCAGATATAGTACTTTTGAACCTCCCACATTAACAGCGGGTTTACCCGCAGGTGTTTCCTCCCATGCGCTACCATCCCCTGTTCCTCACCTTCGACCACTTCCACCACTCCATGCAAATCAGATTGCTTAAATTCTTGACACATTGGATGTTACTTCTTCACATGGTGGGTATCGACACTTTCTTGTGAGATAGAAGCCCAAACACTGATGACACATGGCTTATTGAAGATGAGTTCCATTGTCTTGATCCAGCACTTTTGGAATAGTATCTTACTCACTACTCTCCAAAGAAGAATCCTTTTTAGACGGGTAGAAATTATAGGAATTACAAAAGGGAATTCCACACCTATTTTCAACACGTGATTATAAAGAAGATTTTGGAATTTTATATCATTTTGTTGGGAGGGATTTCATTTTTAGAGATGTCTTTATTTCCTTCTTTTTATTTCTATTTCGGTAGTCCTTATTTATATATAGAGAGATCAATTGCATTGAAAGACTCGCGTTTGATTGGTTGAATTAAAAGAATAATTCTAGAATTTCTCCTTCTCATCTTTCTGATCTTCTACACTTTCTATCCCTCTCTTGGCTCTACACCATTGTGCCTTCAAAGTTCTAACTTATTTTCTGTCTTTGTTCACAATTCCTTTATTAGTGGCTCCACGTTTGAGAGACTCGTGAGGAACTTTCTTTGAAGGGGAGTGAGTAATGAGTTTAAATATCATCTGGTAAATTGGAATGTGGTTCCCTGCCCAAGCTAGAGGGTGGTATAGGCATGAAGAATCTTCCTATCTTCAACTAGGCTTTGCTCAGTAAATGGTTGTGGAGATTCACTATTGAGAGGGATAGCACGTAGAGAGAATAGTGGTGGATACGTATGGATGCACAAGGGATGAGTGATCAACGGGCTTTATTAGAGGAGCTCACGGGTCTAGGTTTTGGAAAGGCATAATGAGGGATTGGAAAGCTTTTCTTCTGCGGGTTGCTTTTAAAGCAGGTAATGGGCGAAGAGTGAGGTCTTAGCAAGACACTTGGAGTGATCATATGCCTTTGTGGGGAGCCTTTCCAGACTTGTACAGTATTTGCGGTGGATAAAGAGACCCTTGTTGCAGACTATTGGTCTTTGGGTTATGGTGCTAAGGTCTGGACCCCGTTGTTCAAGAGGCCATTGCAAGATTAGGAAGTCGACTCAGCAATCGAGTTAATAGGTTGCTCTGCAATTATTCTGTCCATCCAGACGTTCAGGATGCTATGGTATGGTTTACGCTTCTAATGGTTTCTTTTCAGTGGCATCCTTCTACAATGAGTGTCTTGGGGTTTCCTCCTTCCCCTGGAAAAAAGTGTAGTGTGCTAAGGTTTCTCCTAAAGTGACGTTCTTTACATGGATTGTTGTTAATGAGGCTATCCTAACTATTAATTTGAGGGAAAAGGGCCAGATTTTGTTGGATTAATGTTGTCCGTGCAAGAAGGATGGATAGTTAGTAAATCACTTGTTACTTCATTGTCCTGTGGCAGCTTAGAATTGGGACTTGTTTTGTATTTTCTTTTGGGGTGTTTTCGGTAATGTCTAGATCGATGAAAGAGCTTTTTAGTATTAGCACAGGGAATGTCCTAAGAGGAGCAAGTGGAAAGGTTGGTTCATGGTACCTCTTTGTATTATTAGGTGTACTTCGAGAAAGGAATTGTAGATCTTTTGAAGGCATGAGTGCTTCATTCCTTCTGTGAAGGGTGTGATATTGAACACTCTTTTTTGGCTTCATAGAGCTTATCCCTCTAGCTCAGACTCTTTTATAGAGTTTTTGGAGGATTTGCACATCCCCAATGCTTGCGAATTTTTTAGGTTTTTGTTGAGCCCTTGTATATTCCATGTGTACATGCTTATGCTTTTGCTTTTTGGCATTTTAATGAGATACTTTAGACTCTTTACTCATAAAAAAAAAGTGGACAAAAACCCAAGGATAGTAGCAGTTTCAATGCCTAATGAGGGTATCTATGATGACTTCTTGCTTTTTGAAAAAACATATCATGATTTTCACATAACACTTCAAACTTACATTGGTTTTTACTTCTCTCTTAATAGTTTTGTCGTTAGAAGAAAAATGCTAACCACCATCCATTGGACAGTGGATAATAGGTATATAATATATAGATATCCGTGCAAAGTGTATTAATATATGTAAAAGTGGTAAGCCCCGCCTCCAAACGTGTATTGATATTGGAAAGTTTTTGTTTTCATTAGCCTATTAATCACAGCCCAATGGGCAATTAGCACGACCCTTATAAGAATAATGTCAATGCCAATGACAAAATGCAACATGCAACTCTTCACTCTCTCTTTCTCTTCCCAGTTGGCCCTTCACATCGACTCAAAAGTGATAATGCAATTGCCTGATACTAATCGACCTTACGCTAATTAGATAACAACAGTAATAGAGCCATTCCACCATTATATTCAATTACACTTCAGTCATGGCTTCATATTAACTTAAAACAACAATGAAACAGTTGCCTAGTACTAACACTGACTAAAGGCTAACAAGAATGTGTGCACACATCTGCCATGAAAACGAGGGAACCAAATATCTAATTGTTCATCATCAAAATTGAATCAGTTGGGACGAAGAATGGATAAAGAATAAAAACTGAATCATCAAAAATAGAAATAATAGAGAGAGAGAGAGAGAGAGAGAGAGAGAAATCAAATTTGAAGCAATTTTTCGAGGGCAATTTTGAGTGGCATTACATAGCTTCAAAAAGAGGAGAAGAAAAAATGGTGTTCTCCCTTATGTATTAGTATAGATTAATTGGCAGTAAAAAAGATGTTATTGCCCCTCATATATAGAAATACCTCTCTGCGTAAGTTCTCAGACATAATTTCTCCGGAACAAAGATTTTTCCATCATACCACGATGCCCTACTAAAATTGATCAAATCCAAACCAGTGACCGTGATCGACCACTTTTACATTGCAATGCTGAATGGAGGCAATGAAAAGCACTACAGCCTTCTCAAAGTGGAAATACTGTTATGGTATTAATGTATCGGAGTATGGGAAAACCAAAAAGTCAAAGATAACATCACAAAATGATAACAAGCCACAATAAGCCTGTGTCCACCAAAAATTAGGCAAGTCCAAAGCAAAACATAATATGGCAAAACTCAGCTATTTTACATGCCGGACAAACACTTATCAATGGAAAATAAAATAAACAACCAAATAAGAATTGGAGATAGATAAGTATATAAAGCCCCAAAAACCTTTCCATATCTTCGCAAAACAATCCTCACTGCCACTGACAATAAGCCCAAAAACGTGTGAATCGACAGAATAGACAATAGAAGTGTGACCAACCATCTCCATTAAAACTTGACCATTTGTTTCCCATAACCTGATGGAACTGTCATAATAGAACCAAAGCCCAAGTTAAAGATAAGTTGGAACGACAAAACTGAGTAAAAAGAAAGCTGGAACTAGATCATGGAAGAGAGAAAGAGGATCACAAAAGAGCACAAATTACAAAAGTCCTGAAACAAAGAAGCCTGCACAAATTGAAGACACTTTTAAGTCTTAAGATATCAGCAATAATCAGAACACCATTTGGGGATGCAGTGATTAAATCACCAAACAAGACCCTGTGCAACTAGTTCCTATCTTAGGATCAAACAAGCATCAAGAAATAAATAACTAACCATCCACTCAAAAAGTTAGTTACAACTCTTCTTAAAGCTAAGCAATGACTATTATAAATCATATTTTTTAAGGTAACAAGGCTAAAACCAATGGAGTGCGGATTTATCTTATAAATAACCTCCAAAGATATAAGACCTAGTAAGAAGATCACGGTTTGACATCCTGAATTGAGCAGCACCTCAGTGATTCACTGTGGAAACCTATTTCATCCCCTAATTTTCTTTTGGCTTCCATTCCACCACTTTGCTTGCTCTTGCAATGCATCATTAACAGTTTAAGATGGACTTATTTATCTCATTCATCGTACATGCATCCACCAGAAATAAACAGAGTAAGGAGGTTATGGGATATGTGTCCAACCTCCACACCCAAATCAAACACTTGATTTGGGTCTAACGATGTTTAAAGAAGGCTCGTATTTGCCAGTAGAGAAAAATTTTAAGCCCCTCGCATGGACAAGAGATAAATATCCCCTTTTTTTCCGAAATCCCATTAATTTTAGTACATTCCTAAATCGTAAAATCTTATATCAGAATAGTACGCAACATAAGATATATTTAAACGTACACGATTCGTTCATGTACCCATGCCCACTTTTGGATACCTATCCCTGTGTCCTGAGAAGCTAAGGGTTTCCGAAGGTTGGATTCCTGGACACACAGTAAAGCCCGATCCTAATACACAAATCCATGTCACATAGATTATCAATGCATACAAACTGATAATCATAAAATTTACCACCACAAAGCTCAGTATATAATAATGGCATACATATTTTGCACTATTTTTTTAAACTGATAATTAAAACACTAAGACTAGCACTTAACAGCTGACACAAACTTACATCAAAAGCATATTCTACGTACAGAGCAAGCCATGCATTGTATAAACCCCAAAAGAAATGAAACAACGTACCCATCATGAGATGCAGAAAGAATTCCCAAACCAGGCATCACAGCCAAGCTTCTAACAGTATCTGCATAGTTGTCAAAAGCAAGTGAACATTCACACAAAATATCACATAGTAGAAGATAAAAATAAATTATAAAGATATATGCACTTGATACAATCACTGATGCAGATCCGGAAAAAGGAATAACAGATGTAGTGCTCCTCTAGAGAAGCGAGTAATTACACATCAAAATGAAAGTTGGCAAAGAAAGGACCAAATGAAAAAGAGCTTTTCATGATTAATAAATACACAGACAGGAATGACAGATGATGTAGCTCCGACTCTAGAGAGGTGAGGAATAAGGAATTACGCATCACAACTACAGTTGGAAAAGAAAGGACCAAACGAAGGAAGTTTTTCATGATTCATAAAGTACCGATAGAAGATGACTAGAAGGTGAGAGAGGAGGATCTGCAGATTCTCGAACTCTGAAGATCTGCCTTGTCTTGTCATCTTCAATCTCGATTACACTCACTGTCATTGCTTCTTTGAAGACTGCTATGGGGATGAATAGTCCACCGGTTAGAGGCATGTTGCATGCTCTCAAGGGATCACCATAAATGACCACTCCACAAAAACAACCCTAGCTGTAAGAATTGCCGCATTTGCATGTTCCAAGCATTACCATATGCATGTATCTTCTAATACTGTTATTCATTCCTCTCACCCAGTCTTCTATTTAACTTGTCAACAATGAATCCATTTTGAAAATGACATTCATTGATGATGTACTGCTCCAAACATAAGATCCATCATGATCATTATTAATTTAAGGTACAGGTCTGTTCACTCTTCCCAATTACAGTAGCATCAACCAAAATTATAAAATAAACATCAAGCCTAATCTATTTTCTCCAACAAAGAAACAGACGGGACTGCCTAAAAGAAAGACACGCCCCTATCAGACCAGTGTCATCATGAACACAAAAATATGAATATATCAAAGCTGTATAGATGCAGCTTGGGCTCAGCCATATCACAACTATTTCAACAGTCAAGTTCTTTGTTCCTAATTCCTATCCTTGTTAAAGGATCACACTAACACCACAATTGCTGAGTGAGATCTCAGGTCTTCTTCCATTCCAGTCAAAGTTAGAGTTGAAGCAGCCTTTCAAAGGTGTGTGGGCACAGACGTTTACAGGAAGCTTACTCATATCAGTTTGTCATAGTGGTGGATAATTGGACTATTGTGGTGGACTACTGGTGTGGATATCATGGTGTAGGGGTGTAAAAACCTTTCTTCAGGATATTGTTGCTAGACTGGGGAAGTTGGCTCAGTGGTGGACGTGCTTGGAACCCTTTCCAGTGTTGTTAAACTGGATTTAGAGGACTCTATGGTGTGGCTTGATGCTTCTAATGGTTTGTTTTTGGTGGCACCTCTTTATAAGGACCTTATTGGCATGAGTTTATGTAACTATAATTGAAGAAGTGTGTGGCATGCCAAGACTCCTTCTAAAGTGGTTTTTTTTGCATGAACCACCTCTAGGGAAGCTATTCTCACTATTGACAACTTGAAGAGAAGAGACAAGGTCTTGACGGATTGGTGCTACATGTGTAAGGGGGTGGAGGATCGGCGAATCACTTGTTACACTTACATCACCCGATAGCCTTTCAGATTTGGGGTTGGATCCTAACTTCATTTGGGATGTCTTGGGTGATGTTTAGCTCGGTGTAGAGCTTTTTGTGGTACATGGGTTGCCCTAGTAGGATTAAGAGCCAAGCATGGAGTATGGTCCCTCTCTGTATAATGTGGTGTATTTAGAGGGCAAGGAATTTTAAAACTTTTAAAAGCGTTGAATGCTTCATTCTTGCGTTCAAAGGACCGGTGCTTTTGACACACTTTTTGGCTACATGGAAATTTCCCCTTTTCATTGAAGTCTTTCATGGCGTTTTGGGGAATTTGCAATTCCAACTATATAGAGGCTAGTTATAGGTGAATTTTCTATACTCGCATGCAGCATTATACTAGACTATTAGGCAAAACAGGACCTTCCCAAGAATAGAGAAGAATAATGCAGGGTGGGTGGTTCTTAGTAGAGGTCATCATAATTTCAAAAGCCAAACTAACACAAAGACAATATAAAATACTCAACATGGATAAGGAGAACACAGCTGGAGGTAAAATATGTAACTTAAAAAAGGGTATGATCAAAGAAAAATTTATGAAGTATGATCTCACCCGTGGCATGGTTGTGCAGAGCATGCCAGCAAGAAAAGGGGCTAATCTAAAATTTCACATGGTGCACTGTTATTTAAGTTGTGAGGCGCACCGAAGTGCCAGAGTCTCCTGAGATCTAAGTTGTGCCTAGTTGCAAGGCACAGACTTCATGAGGCGAGGCACATTTTAAAGATATTACATAGTTTTTTTATGAATATGAAAAATTTATTATATGTTTTATCTACTATGTACTAACGAACGACATATTGTATTTGTATATATGAGAATTACCACCCAACACATTACATTGTTCTCACAATAACTTGGACCACATCAACAATTTCAAATCAAGCAATTTAACAATTAAAAGCAGTTAAACAATTATACAATCAAGCAATTAAGCAAATTAAGTAATTGAAGAATTAAACAATAATTAACATTTAGGCAGCTAATTACTATTTGACCATTGTTACTGTCTGGAGGAGGGAAACAAAAACAAGAAAAATGTTGTGTAAGCCAAAATACAAAAATTTAGAGCATCACCATTTAGTGTTTCCAAAATGGCATTGCCAAAGCTCTACGATTTGACATGCTGTATTACCAAAATGCCAAACTCTAGCAATGTTGCTCTATTCGTGTACTGACCATATATTGACACCACCAAACTAATGGTAAAGAATGAGACACGAGACATCTAACCCAACCAATCAATGATAGAGAGAGGAATATTTAGTGATGTGAGGTTCAGAAATACCAAATGGGTACAACAAATGGCATTGCCAAAATTTGGCAAGTATAGCTAACCAAGGGAGCTAGTTTTTTGGTGAACAGTAACCAATTTTTGGCAATGGCCAGTGTTTTGTCCAACCAATGCGAATGCTCTTAGGTATATACCTTCAATTTACTAACTAGGGTTGTTGTTGTCTATTTATTTGGGCAGCAATGATAGGGTGTTCCAACACACCAGATATAATGGAATTGACAAGATTGAAGGGTTGATAATCTTATCTTTAACGAATCAAGCATATTTAAAAAGGTGGGGCCTCTCTGTGCTCAATGTGCCTCGCACGCCTCGAGTGCATTGTTGTGCATTGCACTGAGGTGCGTGCCTTTGATAACATTGACCTGGAGCATGTTTAGGGCATCATTGAGTGCAATTTTGAATTATTTTTAGCCTTTATTTGTGCTTACTTTAATTCAGAAAGCTGCAGGACAATTTCAGTGCCATTATATTAGGTTTTTGTAGTTACAGATACTACGGTAATTTGAATAATTGTTGAACATGAGTAGTTGTCATAGCATATCGGCTATAAGTCGAGTCAAATAATGTTGTTTGAATTTTAAACAAAGCCTTAATAGGTCTAGAATATATGGTAGTTATCAAATATTATTTTCTAGAATAAAATCATAACCCTTATAAAAGTAGAAGAATCTTTTTTCCCATAAATATATA
>JAULJZ010000005.1:7413945-7425175 GCA_032270985.1 Heliamphora pulchella
ACACACACACACACACACACACACATATATATATATATATATATATATATATTTAAACTTTAATTTTCAACCCTATGACTTTTTTAAAAAACAATTAATTCAGTAAATTACCAACTAGAATCCAAAATTTTAAAGAATTAAAAGCTTTCAATTTAATTTCTAAAGTTATGGACATATAGATTTTGGTTGAAGTCTCTCACAAATTTTTAACTTCTACAATTACACATAATCATAAATAATTTTTCCAGCCAAAAATAAAATTTTCTACACTAACTCAAGCTAAAAATGTAAAATTATCACAAAGCATGTCACAACCACAAGTTAGTTACTTATTTTGATATATACACAAGGTAGTAGTGATTTTATGATTTTGAATTTGATTATAATTTTATGTGAAGAATTAGCATAAATATTATTTGCTTATTAAATTAGATTTTATAGTCTCAAAAACTGTATTAATTTTTTATATTTTAAAAGAATTTCAGAGTTGCACAAGCGGCGTGTGCCCTATGCGCTAGTGTGTGTGTGTGGCTAACATCAAACAATATAATAATATAAAACCATAGCCACAAGAGAGAGAGAGAGAGAGAGAGAGAGAGAGAGAGAGAGGGGTACCATAGAGAAAGATGCTCCATAATAGGGAAAGGCTGCCATTATGAATCTTTCATATTCGTTGTGTCTGTAAGGTCTAACGGGAATCTGCAGTAGGAAAGTTTTTCAATAGTAAAGTGTCCATAGCAACAGCAAACAAAGCAAAACCTCCCATGATATATTAACCAATAGAACTGCTGTTAAAGCAACCATTTATTCATCCTTCTTCATATTACTATGCAACTTGGTTGTTGGGGTAAGAGAGACTATAGAAACATATAAAGGGCAACCTGCAAAGTCATTATTTTTCGTTTGGTTCCTTTCAATATGGAAAGCATATTCATCGTAAACTCTTTTTGGCAAATGTTAACAGTACGGATACAAAATTTAATTATGACGCATAAAACAGTCAGTCAGCACAGACCTGAATCCTCAAACTTCACATTTTTCATAAAGCCTACTAAAAAACTGAAAATATTAAAATCCTTTTCTTTTTTTTTTGTCAATTTTGTCTTCAGTGTGTGGAATTGTATTTAATCAATATGTAATATTTCAATTATGAGTTCTCGCATACACTTTCATAATTGTATCAATATGTAATATTTCAATTATGAGTTCTAGCATACACTTTCATCAGCATGTAATATTTCAATTATGAGTTCTCAACTAATTGTGAACATCATATTTTCCATAATCAATTGAACAACACATTTACAATCAAGATAAAAGATCAATAATGCTCGATATGAAAAAGAGATTAACACCATCATTTTTATAGTGGTTCATCTAATGCCTACATCCACTATCTTCGTCCCACTCCGGACGGAACCTATTGAAAATCCTTGAAATGTTGCTGTAAAGGTTTTGGGCTATACCTATTGAAAACCTCTACCAATAGATACAATAGGTTCTTAATAGGTTCACCCAAAATCACAACCTCCAAATCACAAACCCAACACTTCATTGAAAAAACAAATCTAGAACTTGAACTAAAAAGGCATCCACACCCAAGTTAACTCTCGTCTCTGGGTACCTCAAACCTCCAAACGAGACAAGTGTAGTCTGCCAAGTTAATATTGTATTACCGCACTAAAAAAATGAAATACCTTAACACAAGCAAGAAGATATAACAAGCTCCAACAGAGAAAGCTCTTCGAAGACTTGTGAACAGGGCAAATAGCCAATACACTAAATCTCCAACAAGTGAAGCACTTGCAAGGAGTAGAGTATTGTATCAGACAAGTATAGTGTTTAAAAAAAAGTTTTATTCTTTGTAACATATTAAAACCTTCGAGCTCTACCCATTTTTTAAACACTCAAACCCTAATATTTTAATCTAATGTCAAACACAATCCTCCATCTTTCTCACTTAACATTAGTAGTGGATAAAACAAATATTGTGGTGCTCTTTTTCTTGCTCTTTGAACTGGGTGTCAGTCATAGTTGGAGGATCAATCATACTAAATCAAAATCATTCTTCATCAGCTTTCCACGCTATCACTTTGAATGTATTTTTATTCATTTTATCTTGAGGGTATTTTAGTATTTTTTGATTAATAGGATTAGCCTATATAATGTTCCTTTTAGCCTTGTAATCTTGATTTTCACGGTAAAAATACAATATTAATTTTCATTCTAAGGTCATAACCTGGTATAACAAGAGCAGGCTCTGTAAAGTGTAAACCCTAGCCATCGTTCATGTCTAAGCAACCCTAAGCATTAGCAATCGCAGATTTGAGTATTCTGCACCAAACCCTAAGTCTGACATCTCCGGTGGGTTAGTGAGGAGGACAATCCCCCACTCCGACGATTTCTTTCTTTGCAACCGGATTATACCCGACCCGGTCATATTTCAAGCAAAAGAAGCAAAGAAGGAAAATCTTCGTAAAGACAGCAAGGGGTGTCACTTTCGAATCGAGTAATGAGTATTCTTGTTGGATAGCTTGATATACATTGTTGGGTCCATTTCTTAATAACTTAAGTTTTTGGGACAATTGGTGACTTAACATGGTATCGGAGCTCTGATTCCACAAGGTCTTCGGTTCAAATCTTGTAATAAGTATTTCTCTATTGTATTTATTATTGTGCACTGTGTGTATTAGTGCACCTGTTCAGTTTAATCTATTTGCCTCTTCACTTGCAAGACAAAGTCGCACATGAGGGAGAGTGTTCGATAACTTGATATACATTGTTGGGCCCATTTCCTAATAGCTTAAGCTTTTGGGACAATTGGTGACTTAACAATTCTTTCTACTAGACTTTTGTAATCAAAACTCTAATCAAAAGCAGACTCAAGCCTCACCCCTTTTTTATGTATGTGAATTTTTCGAATCTAGTTCTAAATACTGGACTGACCTTTCTCCGCTTCAAAGAGGGACTATTTTGATAGATACAAGTAGACATGAACTATGCAATAAGAACAGAATACCAAAAGGCTTACTCCCATTTATCTCTACTCTACTCTATCAATGAAGGCTATGGAGGAATTTGTTCTCTTCAGCCCTTGCATTAGTGACCTTCGCGTGAACCCATCGTGGATCCTCTTCATTGACCAACCCTCTCTAGTGATCGCCAATCTTTATTCGACCATCTTCAAACACAGTTGCAAAAATCTTGAACCCGACGTGAACAAATCTTGTTCGCAGACCAGCCGTGGACTATTTTGTAACTCGACCTAGCTCCTTCTTGCATCAACAACCCTCGCTGGATCCCCATATGCCACCGCCAACCCTCTTCAAACCCTCATCTACCACCGACGACCCTTGTCGAACCCTTATCTGCCACCGACAACTCTCATTGGACCTTTGGTTGTTCTCCAGTTTTGTTTTCTTCACTTTCTTCAGAGACAGGCTCTTCTCTTTTTCAAGTTGTGCAAGGGCTATATCTCCATCAATTAATCCGCCCGGAGCTATCTTCCGTAGAGAATCTGGAATTGTTGCCAAAAAGGAAACGTTACAATACTTAAACTCCTAAAGATAATAATTTTTCTTTATGGTTATTTTTTGTTATTCTTTAAGTGCCTCATTTAGTTGTCTCTGTCTTTCTTTGAGATCTCTACCATTTTTTAACTATATACGAGGATAAACTACAAGCCATCAGCATAAGATTAACTAGAGATAACTACTCTTATTAGTCGAGTGTTATAAATTCTTTTATTGTACGCCAGGGAATGTGCGGTTATGTAACGGGTTTGGTTAAACAACCTTTTAACTCCAAAACAACGGATTATGAGATTGGAATGGCTACATGGAATTAAAAAAATGCACAGATTCTTACTTGGTTTCACAGCTCAGTTCAACCGAGTAAAGGTATGAATTTTTCGAAGTATGGTACAATAAAAAAAAGTATGGAATTATTTGAGGAATACATATCTTGAATCAAATTTGTTATGCAGTATGAGCTTGAGATGTCTATTCAAAATGCCACATAGAGAGAAATCTATTCAAGAATTTCATAATGAGATGACTACATATTGGGATCAGTTCGCTCTTATGAAACCTTCTGAATTTGAATTACTCAAGAGTTGTGTGAAATACCGAGAAAAACAACGATTAGTACAGTTTCATATGGCTCTTCGAGATCAATTTTAGCCTCTTCGTGGTGCAAGTCTACATCGGTCTCCTTTACCCTCAGTTGATGGTGTGATATCCTAATATCCCACATTGGAAAGAGATGGGAAGTTCATGGGCTATAAAAGAAAAACCTTGAACCCTTATATAGCAACGAGACCTTTTTTCAGGTGGTAGAGACCCTAGCAGAATTTCACAATTAAGCGTGCTTGAGTGGGAGCAATGCAAAAATGGGTGACCCCCTGAGAAGAACAAAACCGTGAGGGCTTTACCCAAAGCGAACAATATCATTGCCACTAAAAGGGTCGAGTTGTCACAGATGGTATCAGAGCAGACTCTCCTCATCTCCGAGTGTGGGCCCCTGCCGTCTCGCGTGATATGTGGGCGGGCTACTGAGTGGGCGAGTTGATAAGAACTGGCAGGCTACCGGAGCTGGCAGGCTACTACACGGGGACGTGCAGCCCTAAGGAGGGTGGATTGTGATATCCTGGTATCCCACATCGAAAAGAGAAAGGGAGTTCCTGAGCTATAAAAAAAAAACCTTAGGCCCTTATATAGCAATGAGGCCTTTTCCAAGGTGGTAGAGACCCTAACAGAACTCCGCAGTTAAGCGTACTTGAGCAAGAGCAATACAAGGATAGGTGACCACCTGGGAAGAACAAAACCGTAAAGGTTTTGCCCAAAGAGGACAATATCGTTGTCACGAGAAGAGTCGGGTTGTCACAGATGGTGCGTTCGAGAACATATTACTGAGGAAACTATATTTAAAGTGGCTCATGTTACACCTTCTTCACTGCTTGTTTTTGCAACTCCATCTAATCCCCTTAATTTGTATTCGCCACCTATCCTACCTACTCCAGCATCATATTTGATTCAAGTCACGAGCAAGCCAAAAGCCGGTATTTCTATGGATGAGTGAAGCTTTTGACACCAGAAAGGGCATAGGAATAATGTGTGCCCTAAGTTTTTATAACCAAATGGATGCAATTCTTCTCATCCATCAATTCCATCATCTTGGTCGCTACAAGAGCCATCTCGCACTGCCACCGCGCTTGTAGTGTCTACCTTCCGTAGTGTTCCATCTTCCCATATGCAGTCTATGTTTGAGCAGCTCCAATCATTCATGAACTCCCAAGCTTTTGCTTTAACCACAACTCAGTCAGGATTGAATAGTTCTTATACTCAAGATACCTTACCTACCATGTGGATTTTTAATTCTAGTTCCTCCTATCATATGACTCTTGATTTATCACTTCTTAGTCATTGTACTTCCCCTTCATCCCCTAGTACTATGCCACTGCAAATGGATCTCCAATACATGTTGTTTTTGTTGGTTCAATTCTTTCCACATCTTTTCCTTTACTATCTATCCCTAATGTTTTCTATGTTCCTAAGTTGACTCTTAATCTCCTATCTATTAGTCAATTGTTTAATTTCGAATTTGATGTTTTTTCTTCTTCTAGTTGTTTTGTACAAGATCGAAAGTCCAAGAAGCAAATTGGGATTGAGCGTAGAGTTGGTGTCTCTATGTTCTGGAGAGCTTGCAAATCCACATGAACTCTAGTGCTATGCATTCGTTTGTCTTAGATCAAAACTCCACTTTTTTATCTTTGGCATTTCAGATTAGATCATTTGTTTAGTGAGCTTTTAAAACTTTTGGTTATGTCAAGTGTTTTGGGAGATGTTTCAGCTTGTGACAATTCTAAATGTAGTGGCGTAAGCTTGTCAAAATGTTTGCTTTACCTTTTAATAAAAGTACTTTCATTTCTTCTTCTCTCTTTCATATTGTTCATATTAATTTGTGGGGACCTTTTCTTGTTGTGACCAAGAGTAGTTCTGTATATTATGTGTCTTTCATTGATGATTACAGTTGGTTTACATGGGTTTATTTGACAACACAAATTTAATTTTTACCAATTCTATTGTCCGTTTCACTATATGGTTCAAACTCAATTTTCTACTTTTGTCAAGAATCAAGATTCTTCAATCTGATTTGGGTGGAGCATATTTTTTTTCGAGTTTACAAAGTTCTTAGTCACTCGTGGGACTATTCATCAGTTTACTTGTTCTAATACCCTTGCACAAAATGGTAATGTTGAATGAAAGCATCGTCATCACCTCCATGATACTGTTCAATCTCTTCTTTCATATTATGTTCCTTTTGTATTTTAGGGCGAAGCTATCCTTACTGCAGTTTATCTTTTAAATCGAATGCTTGCTCCTCTTCCTTCTGGGGCTTCCCCTTATGAACGTCTCTATGGTCGACTCCCCAACTATTCTCTCCTTCATGTGTTTAGTTATGCATGTTTTGTTCTCCTTCCTAAGCAAGAACGTATTAAGCTTAGTGCTCGTTGTGCCTCATGTGTTTTCTTGAGCTATGGTCTCAATCAGAGGGGATATCGATGTTATGATTCAGTGACTAAGAAATTATACGTGTCTCGTCATGTTACTTTTTTTTAGCGTCTACCTTATTTCACTCTTCCTTCCAAAACAACACCAGTGGCCAAAGAGGACTTGATCCATATTGATCCTTTTCCTCTTGATGCTCCTCCTAACTAGTATATTTCTACTCTTAAGATCTCTACCATCCCTTCTGATGTGCCTTATGATACTTCTTCCGATGTGTTTCGACCTCCCAAGGTCTCCTCTTCTCCAACCCTTCCCTTTGGTTTACTCTCTTGTCATCGTGCAGCTCCTTCACTCTAACTTCCCATCTCTACTACGTCTCAGCCAGCTTCTCTGGACTCTCATCAGTCTGAACGTTGCCATCCTATCCGTGATCATCCCCCATTGATAAGGTTCCTTGGTGTCACTAATACTTGTTTGTCTTTTTCTTCTCGCTGTTTTCTATCTTGTATCCATACTTATTTTGAACCCAAGTCCTACAAATAAGCTTGTCACAATCCCGATTGGGTCAATGCCATGAATGATGAGCTAACTACTCTTTGCAAAAACTCTAAATGCTCTTGCAAAAACTCTAATTTGGGAGTTGGTTCCTTCACCACTCCTTTGCCTGGTAAAATCTACTCCAAGCTCTCTCTCGTGTGCCACCAAGGTCAATCCCTACTGTCTGAAGCTCTCTGACAAGAACTAAGCCACTTCGAAGCAATCCGCTTGTTGAAGTCAACTTGAATGTATCTTCATGAAATCATGCAATTCTCCAATCTACCTCCTTGCGACTGAAGCTCCCACAAAGCATTCCAATTTCCCTGTGAAGAACTTCCAATGTCATGAGGTCACCAACTTCAAAGGGTAAAAATGTACGAGTAGCTTCTAACTTTTGAACATACATAAAATTCATGAAATTGCAACCTATGCTAGTCCTAAGTCCTAACACAAACAAATCCTGCACAGCTCCTTTTGGGGGTGGCTGGAGATACCACTCAAGATAACATCTAGACATAATTACATAAGCATTTTCAGTTCAAGCATAAATTTGTGCAAGGTCACAGCAGATTTTCATCTTTTCACATCTGAAGGCATGCCAACTGCCAAGTTTTTCATCTTTTCACTTCATAACAAAATTGGGAACCACACAGCAGGTTATTATGCATTGGATCTCGGCTCTTCCTATGTCCAGAATTGAGAACCTCAAAACTGTGGCAGATAAGAGAAAGATTAACTACCTGCTTTGATAGAGACAAACTTGTATATCCAAGCTGTTGGTACTCGACCTTCAATTGGAACACACCATAAACATCTGGAACCTTGAATGCTGTAAAATAGAGGCCCTGTCGAAACAGGTAATTATGAAAGCAGGTGTTGATAGGAAGATGTCTATGAAAATCTACGAGAATTTTGAAAGTAACAATCACTTAAAGTACCTTCTGATCAGTTGATAAGGTTTTCAAAACATAGGGGCTCATCATGTAAAACTGTAGTTGAACATCATCGGCCACATATGGTTCCCAACTCTTTCCAGACCACTCATAAATTTCAACACAGTATTCCTACAGTTAAACTCAAGGGTCAGCGGTAGCAAAACCTTTACTCTTCATTTAACTATTCTATATAGGTCATCAGCAGTACACAGAATCAGTGAACATATTTACCATGTCATCATTGATTCTGTACATGGCAGGTTCATCAGCTTCCCCAACTTTGTGGTGTCTAACATTCACAGCCTAGAGATCAAAATACATACAAGACTTATAAAGGTGACAAATGGAAGCTAAATGGTGCTGTAAGGTTATTGCAATGATCCTTTTAATGGAACTAGAACGCTATTTTATGAACACCGCCATAAATGACAACCTAGACATTAAGGGCAGAATGGGGAACTACAGAACTGGCAAAGGTTGTATAATCAGATAGCTAGTCACAATTCCTCACCTTGAGGTGACCTCTTTCATGGAAAACCCATTTGGTAAGTTCAGTTAAAAACTGCTCATTTCCAGATTTTGCATGTCTGTTGTCACAAGATAAAATTTAGTACAGCTTAGTTTGAAAGGAAAAGCAGCTTGTTAATATTTAGGAGCTATTGTGCAAAAGAATGGACAAAATGAACCAAATTTGGACAAAGGTTTCTTCAAAATCCATTCAAGATTATTCAAATAAGGAACTTCAACAAGTCAGATAAGGAAATCCCAGATCGTACGTCTCTACTAATACATCAAAAGAGAATGCCACTTTGGTGTTCCCCAAAACACTAAAAGCGGTCATATGTTTCCCATTCAAAAAATAATAACAAGAATTAAATGGAATACTTAAATTTCAATACCATTTTGGGCATGATGGAAATGTTATACTTCTTAAGCACATTTAATTTATAGTTAAATAAAAAATGTAGGTCACGACAATATAGGGGAGAGGGGGGAGACGATGTTGAACCGCAAAGTGCAGAGATGGTTAATAAAAACAAGTTGTGGATTTAAATTATCACTCTACCCCACTCTCTCACAAATTTCTCAATGTTCAGACTCTGTCTTGAGTTTTGATAATGCACATTTCAAATTTTTAACACTTGCGGGTCATCTGGTACCTGGGGTCAGTATGTAGCTCAGTGAAAAGACGCGAAGGCAATAACTATCCATCTCAATGGACAACCAAACCAAAAATATATATTTCACAAATTACATGGGGGGGGTGGTTGGATAAGCAAAATTTAACAAATTACATGGAAATTGCTACATGTACCATAAGATTCTCTATAAAAACAACCCAAAAATGTTAGCCGAAGGGGTAATATTTGATGTTCACTTTCATGTCAGCCAAAATAGCATCCTTTCAACTCTAAAAGAGGTTCTAATAATCATTAATTATAATTAGTATTTGAAAAATAATCATGATGTTTAGACACTACAAACTCGAGTCAGAATCAGGAAGAAGCACAATAGATTTTATGGACTGCATGCCAACACCAAATACTCACAAAAAAAAGGCAAGTAAAAGCTTCACTCACTTAATTGAGCTCCCTGCCTTCTGCACCCCAGATTTGAAGAATCTGAATACAGAGCCAAAGTTCAAAACAGAAGAAGATTATATAAGGGAATTTCCTTGTGCCTTTAGTTGAAGTATAGTTCATCGATTCAATCTATCTTGATGGGTTCTTTTCCTTATATTTCAACTAACTACTACATACCGATTGCTAAACATGCCTAATGAGCCAGAGATCAGCATTCGGGCATTGTTTCTTGCCTGCAACATAGAAGAGCTTTTACTAACATGGTACAATAGGGATTAATTACATTGATTTAAAGAGTTGCACCATCCTCTAAATGGTATCGACAAGTTTTACATGATTTGTTAATGTATTTTCTTCAAGAATACAGACCTTTCTTCTTCTTACTTGTTCAAACGGTAGCTTTCTCATGTCATAACAGAAATTTGGTTAACATATACGGTTTCTGTACCTCTTTCTTTTACACTATTATCACCAAGAAGCAACATGCTATATGTTAGTAGATTTACAGGAACACTAGCAAAGACGGCATAAAGGTCATGGCATCAAGTTGAGTTGATTCCCTGTGTTTAGTCAAGGCCATTCGCTGTGCCAAAGTATGAAGACCAATTCTCATGCTAGTATCCTACTATTGAATATAGTTTGCGCAACGCGAAATGAAAGCTTTTGGCTCAAATTCTATGCAAACGTTTAACAAAAATCAACGTAGTAAAGTTCATTTTCAAGGGCCTAACAACTAAATCATCAGGAAACCAACAGCACAATGATGTATGCAGAACAGCAACCAAAGAGATTGTCAAGAATCATACTACCTGTACAACAGAGACCAAAGAGATTGCAGATCCAGTGAGTGAAGGAGGATTTGATAACTTTGTTCTTGGATTAGTGGAATATGCTGAAGAAGATGCTGAAAGAACTTTCAACACCTGTACAAATCGATAACCTATATAAATTCTTTTCACTAAAACAATGAAATAATTGAAACCACGGAAAGTTAAATGTAACAATACCACTTTCACTTTCTTAATGTTAAAACTTAAAGCTTAAATTTCAAATATTGAATGTAAACCTTTGAATGCTGCATCAACGTGCTATAATTCATAAATGAGGGAGACAACTTACCAAGCTATTGGCAGGACTCAATGAATGACCAATTCCCTGAAAAAGGACCGGAGCCTGTGGAAAGTTTGCAGAAAATCAAGTTACAAGTACTGGCTTCTATCACCTAAAACATGCCTAGTTAACATGTAATGACTCAGACCAGAGGCAATCAAATTTTAAAATGCATAAAACATGTGTCAGGGGTTTTCTGAAAAAGAGAGAAGGGCGGGGGGGGGGGGGGGGGGGGGCGCCATGGAAAACTCACTGAACCGCGACCGTCGCCAATTAAGCGCATTATATTAAAAAATATCATTTATTTGAATATTTAAAAAAAATAAAACCAAAAGTTTCAGAAAACACAATCTGAACATATTTCTAAGAATTTTTTTTAAAATATGTTCTAGAGAAAATCCCTTTTTTTCACAACACAAAAACAAACATAAAAGAAGCTGAAGATATTCAAAGTATTGTTTCTCGGGTAATTCTAGGAAATACTGCTTTATACACACGAAGGAGAAAATTAGTTTATTTTTTTCAATCAGAGAAAACTGTTAACTATCCCATAATA
>JAULJZ010000005.1:7431751-7442357 GCA_032270985.1 Heliamphora pulchella
GAGTTATCTTTTTAATAGAAAATCATATTACATGTTTTGATATCATCTTATATCTTTTAGGAGTTCGTATCTTTAAAGATATGATTTTATCTTTATAAAGAAATTCTATCCTCCCAAATATATATTGATAAAAAAATATCAGTACTTGAATTTATGGGAAACTTGAAACCACATGTCGGTTGATCAAGCCCAAAGGCAGAGGATATTAACTCCCCATATCCTGGTATAGTGCCAAAGTCAAATTCTGGCTTGGTATAGTGGCTATTTCATATGATGGTGTTTGGGTTAAATTATAAATTTTTTTATTTATTTTTATTATTTTAAACACATTTTGTCGTTTAATCAGAAACTTCTACTTTTCTAGTCTTCTTTATGAGAGAAACTTAAAAAGTTAAAAAAAATTATTAAAAAAATAAAAATAGTTCACTTTAGAAAAGCAACATATAATTTGGTTTAATAGCTTATTGTAGCCTATTTTTGTCTTTTTTAAACCTTTTTTTTTATATTCTGGTCAAGAATTTTTACTTTTTAAACTCGTCTGGATGAAAACAGTCTAAAAATTATAATAGTTTGATAAAAAAATAAAAAAACTCACTAAAAAAAATAAACAAAATAAAATAAGAAATTCCCACATTACCACAAATAGGAACTTCTTCTACTTTTCCTTGCAAAAAAGCCTAATGAAAGTACCATTTTTAGATCTTGTCATGAATTGACAATTGCCAAATTTTGTCACATTTGACAATCTATTTTACAAGAGAAATAACACAGATAATTGAAGATGATTCATAGAGAGGTCTTATCAAATTTTTGCTTTGATTATGGTTTTAGCTCAACAATATAGATGCACTCAGCACTTTGGTAGATTCACAAGCTAGAATGTGAGAGACTAAAGATAACCTATTGTCAATGAACGCGAAAAACTATTTCATAAAAACAAAAAAAAAAGGAGTAGCAAATGAATATAGAATCCATCAATCTTTCCAAGTACAATGCAGTAATCTCTGTTTTTTTTTTCTTGTTATGAAAATAATTTTGCACATCAAAAGTTTTGAACACCATAAGTCAATCTTACAGCAGCAAGCACCACCATTCTGCAGTTGTAGAAAACAGAAAACAAGCCTTTTGTGTTGGCAGGTTTATAAATATCGGCCATTACGTACCGTACCTGCCGATATGCAATGAGATTTTAAACCTCTAATATTGATATTTACTATTGTATCAGCTAATGCTGTTTGATATTGGGCAATATAAGGCCATATAATCAATACAAACATATATTCCGACATTGTGATTTAAAACCTTGTGTGTGTTGTTGGCATTCAAAACCAAGAAGCTTGCACAGTTGTGAGAAAAATGTTGGGATTCAACCGCTAATGAATGCGTAGAATTGGAAATAGAACGAAGTCTTCTCACCCCTTCCTTGAAGGAACCATTTCAAGAATTTTTCGACTCCTATATTGGAAGGCAGTCTTTATAATGCGAGTGTAGAAACAAAGAAGATATCGATACCTCCTCCTCCTCCTCCCTCTGTGGCACTGAAATTGATGACAACCAACCGAAGAAGCTTCTCGGTCTCTTCTTTTCACTGTCATGGTCTTGGAAATTTGGGTCGTGCCTCACAGCAGAAGCCTTGAGGGCTTCAGGGAGTATGAAATTACAGAGTGAACCTAAAAGAGCACAGCACGCGCGCGCGCACACACAAAGAAGAAGAAGAAAGAATACTTCATAAATAACAGGCTCGGAATGACCTCTAGCCATCACCACAACCAAATAACTATTCTGAATAAGCAGGTCCTTAATGAACCCTGGAACTATGAAGTTGATTGACATTATGATTGTTTAATTACAGAAGGTAGCAAAATGAATTTAAGTAAATCCACACATTCAGATCTTTGGAAGAAGTCAATTATGGGACCCTGGATTTTGAGTTGGTATATAAGGGAAAGCATCTTGTACAATCCAAAGTGTCCTTGGGAGCCTCATGAGTCAATCAGGCAACAATTTGTATTTTGGGGATTTGAACCTCAAGGATGAAAGTGAAAAGACTGGCCTGTAAGTTTCAAACATGGGTTTCATGAAAAATGTACCTCGAAATCAATTAGAAAGTTTCTCAACAGGCACCAAAACAATGAACGTTGGGGGTTGAATTGTACATGAGCATGTTAGGTCAGAACAACTTTTAGACACACAAAAAGCGGATGAAGAATACACACACACACACACACATATATATAAAAGAAGTTCGTATAAGACTAATCAAAAGGTAAAGCACACATTCAGTGAGAAAGACATCAAATACCTATTCTTGCTAGTCGATTTACCCATTTTGGGATCCGGTTCCCAGTCAGCTTGTAACATATATCTTCACAGAAATGGTTGCAGTTCTTCATAACCAAGTGATAAGCATCACCATTGTAGTTCGAAGACTGATGCTCCATAAATTCCCTAACCTGAATAGGGTCCAAGCATGTCATTCCCACGATTATTGACTTTCTAAACTTGAAGCCAGGGCATTGCCGAGGTTCAACCTCGAAGACACCACTTGTTGGACATTCATGAGCTCCAAAAGCATATTCTACCCCGTGAACTGTAACCATGCATCGGTGGATAATTTGTCATATAAATACAGAAAGATGGAGCAAACTTTACATCACCACCTTACATCGGGAGAGGGATTAATTATATATTGTTATTAGCAAAATTTCTGAATATAATAGGATTCCAATCATAACAACTTTAATTTCGTTTTATAGCAATGACCATAAATTTCTCCATGGTTAGGGCTAGTACGAATACTATATAACATGAGGGGCTGATACCTACAGTCACTCTTTATTCTTGTTGTCACCTTGTTAGGCTTAGCAACGTAAAAGCAAGAGTTGTATCTCTATCAGGAAGAAAAAATAAAAAAAAGAAAGACAGCAGAATGACTTCTTCCCACAGTACATAGCTTTGACTTTCCTTTCTACAATCCCGGGTTTATGTACGCACTGTACATCGTTATTATTGACATCCTTGTGATTTGAATAATGTATGAGGAAATTTCACAATGGATCCGTGTTAAAAAAAAAAACAGGCATGCAATATGCATGTTCATTAATGTATTTTGTTTTACAAGGAAGCAGCCAACATAATATGGTGGGAAGGTGGGGATCAAAAGTCTAATGTTTCTTAACCTACATATTGATGATGAGGCATAAGTTTGAGACATTTCTTGTTGATTGGGTCTAGGATCAGCCATCCAAGTCTAGCCAACTTAGGTCAATAAAGTAACCTTCAGAAAGCCATTGTGGTAACTTTTCCTGCACCGTGCTTAAAGTCTCATAGTTTACATAGTTGGTCCAAGTCCAAAGACAAGAGAGGGTTGCTGTAAATTGACAATTTACACAAATTTTACAGTCCTACCTAATTACATGGATAGGAGGTAAGAAAGAGCATAATCACCTTAGGTTTAATTGAGGTCATGGTTGAGCAAGCAGATACATGTAGCTCGCTATGTTGTCAATATCTTACGATTCACAATTCGTATCTTACGATTCGATAAATTAAAAAGGTAATCAATATGTGTCGCATATCGTATCTTATATTTAATGTATCTTACGATACACATATGATACATAATGTGATATGCGATATGCTATTTGCGATTCATGGTGCGATACATACGATACATTGATCATTAATTTTTTTGATAATTTAATTTGTGAAAACAAGCCTTATTGAAAAAATTTGCATCATTAAGTTATTTAGAGTATTTTTTTTCTTTAATATTTGCTAGCATTCATAAATATTTACTCGTCAAGTATTCAGTATCTTACGACATTAAGAGACACTAACTTTGGTATACTTTTCTCTTATAAACAAACTTCTTGTGAATTTAAAATTTGTACATTAAAATTTTGAAACTTAAACGATAATGTTAAAACAATGCAAAGCATAATCATATATGCTAAATTCAATTTGGGTTATAATAATTCATTTATTCGTGATATTTCTTATTATATTGCATATGTATAAAGTATTCATGCACGCATATTTTTTTTTTTGAGAACTTTATTTTCACAATGTTATTAGTTAGCAATGTTCAATATTTTATTCAAGCAAGATATTTGTGTTATATTAAATATATATTTTTGACCTATTTTTAAATATGTTAAATATCTTACGATACTCTATATGATACGATTCACAATTCAAAAAAATAGGAAAACAATACACGATTCGAATCTCAATTTGATAACTATTGTACCATATCCAATTAATTAAGGCAAAGGCTTGTTGAGTTGAAAACAAATTTAAGTCATGTTGCATGAGGAAATATTAGTAATTTGGTTGCCCTTGTTTATAAACAAAGTTTCCTCGGTTCCTTCTGTATATAAAAGCAAAGGGTTCATCATCTATGAAAAAGTAATACTCATCAAATACACATGCCAAACATGCTGTACTAAAGATCACTGACATCTTTAAAACTACTATGAAGCTTTTAATGCATTAAGCCCCTTTCACCACCCCTAATTCCCGATCCACACTTTTCTCCCATTCTTCGTTGAAAGAACATAACAATCCTAAATGCTACTTGCTTCATTAGGGTTCCTTTGACCTTCTAACCATATGTTTAATTTGTCTCGGATTTTTTAAACACCAAAAACCGGTGCTAGCTGGCGCTAGTTGGCGCTAGTTGAGCGTTCGAGCGCCGGCTTCTGAGCATCAGGACCTCAAAAACTAGCGCTGGCTTTTACTTCAAGAGCTAGCGAGGCGCTCGAGTTGCTAGCGATGCGACTTTTAGGGGCCGACAACATATGGCGCTAGTACGCACTCGTTGAGCACTCAAGCGCCGCCGCGATGTACCATAAGTTATTTTTTATGGTTTTTGGTTGAGTATTATATATATGGACTATTTGTTATGTCTAGGATTAAGATATATACAAAATATAGGCTCAGAAAGGGATCAAAGAGTGTAAAAAGAGACTTAGTTTGAGACTAAAGAGTATGATACGCAAGAGAGGTAGTTTGTTTATAGAGCCAAAGAGTAAGAGAGACTTTGTAATCTGTATTTGATTATAGTAGATTGTTTTCTCCTCATCCCGTGAACGTGTAGGCACATCGCCGAACCATGTATTATGTTCTTGATTGTTCGTATTCTCTATTACTTTGTGTGGATTGAAGCTAACAATATTTGTTTTCCTGCATAACACCACATTATTCAAGAAGCCTGGCATCATGCTACACAAAAAGGACTGTAAACTCAAATACAAGCAACAACATTTTGATGTTCCTAGTGGGTAGACAGCAGAAGAAAAACTAGATACCAATGAAAATAGTGAGTTTTTCCAAACTTTAAAAAAGACATATAAGTGTTGATGTTCCCCTTTCAGGTATATCGGTAGTGGAACTACACAATCAAACGGAAACATGGCCCACCTGGGTTTTTGAACTCAGTTTATTAGCCTATTCTTCAGTGTTCCTGAAAGATGTTTAATGAAGTGGCCACCCATTTTTTCTTTCAAATCACATAATATAATCAACTCTATGTTACTTAGGCTTCATACATGGCATAAGAGCTAATTTTGTTATGTGTTGAGTGTCGGTAGTCCTCTTATTTAATTATCTCAATAAAAAATTATTTCAAAATGATGGCGTAACAAATTTTATGCTAAGATCTTAGATATTAAGATAAAATATCCCAAAACCATAAATAAAATACTAGAAAAAAGAAACTTTTCTTGACCTTTCATTACATCAGATATGGTTTTCATACAACTTAGATGAGTAAACCAAAAGCGAATTCAAATTTTCAACACACCCCTATGCTCACAAAAAATAAAAAACTTCGTGTCTATTGTGCATAAAATCTTTTAAACAAGAAATTATTTAAAAGATGAAATTCCTCCATAATGTACTATGTGTTTTCTGCGTGTTTTAAATACTATACTACTATAGTGTATTAATACACTAAATAAAACATGGAAAATAATACAAATTAGAAATTGATATGATGTCAAAGCATCCAAAGCTAAATAATGTTGGATACATCATATATGTGATGATGCCATTCTGATACAAAAGCAACACCCAAACCTAAAAGTTTACTATCAAGGAAGGTGCATCAAGATAAAAAGAGCAAGCTGACCTTCCACACCGGAGTGGAAGATACCAAGGCTAGCCCAATATAAATAACCATTGATCGGTGTCAAATCATAGACATTGAGATACACCGGAGTGCTGCCCGGACCCGGAGCATCACCTGTTGATTTTACTTTTGGGAACATGCAAAAATGGGTGATTAATTTGCCTCGCAAAGCTAGAGGCATGATTGAGAGCCAGCCCTTCTTTGATTCAGGTTTCGTGTTTAAGGGTGAAACCATGAATCAGTCAATACCTAGTTCCAATCAGCAATATAGAAACATAAGCAAAATCACTCTGTAAAGGGACCATTATTTTATGAAAATAAATGACATTAAAATGCGCTTAATGTTTTGAAACAAAATACTTGTAAATTTCAAAAAGAGAGGAGAGCAGATTATCTGGCAAACAACTTCCATTTGATCCCCTTAAAGCACATTTTCTCCATATTCATAATACCATAGGAATCACTAACTGATATTCATTTTTTCCTTGAGAACTAATGGTTTCAAAACAAACAAAGAAATATTCATAAAAATTCTTAGCATGTTACCAAAGTATGGATAAAAGAACATCAGCATCAGAGAGAAGCTAGTAAGCTACTGCAAATGCACATTGCCAGTGCATTCATAAGCCAAGAGCATCAAGTGAAATATAGTTGACCATATATAGCCAATATATTAAACTGTAAAACTTAGTAATGCGTTATTCATTACTCCAAACTATATTTTTCCCCAGTAATTTTACAGTTTGTGTTAGGAGTTGTAAAGACAATCTTTGTCAATAGTTTCATTTACTGTACTTGGGGAACCTAGTTTTCTCCAAGTAAACATTCTATTTGTACCCTTAGACATAAGAACCATCATACAAGTATCTTCTGGGCGTAATTCTAAATAATTGAAAAATTCATCATGACTGAGCAATTATGGGTTTTTATTTGTTTGTATAACCAAACCATTTATACTACCCCTTGGCATCAGCTGCCATTGCCGGCCTCCCATCCACGTTGGAAGTTTAATAGCAAAGCTTATTCCTTCTTTACTAGCGCTTTGTTAGTTTTCATTGCATATGGTAAAACCGACCATGTACTTTCATGGTTATGTAGCCAATTCGCAGCTACCAGAGATGGATAAATGCATCGATTTCAAACAGGTTAAAATCCCAATCAAATATTTTGGCCACTCATCCATCCCAGTACTTCTATTAAGGAATATTCAAACAAGTGTGTAATAACTTCTGCATATAGCTTCTGATTCTAAATCTACAAATACAATTCTACTACTTGATGTTATCAGTTCACAACTTTAACAAAAACCTATAACAACTTCTGCTTAAAGTCATGGTCACAACTTCTGCCTAAAGTCATGGTCACGTCTCTTCAGTTAAATAATATGTAAATTTATAAATTCCACTACACCAAACACCGAATGAAAAGTAATCAAACAAAAGGAGTAGCACATGTAAGTGAATGCTCCACAGTTACAATATAAAGCATCAACTCATGAGCTAAAATGAAAAAGATTATTTTTTTTAAAAAATAGAAAATTAAGTTCATAAGTTCAACTATACCACACACCCAATGAAAATTAACCAAACAAAAGGATTGGCATATCTAAGTGAATGCTCGCAGTTACAATCTATCTAAAGCATCAACCCCTTAGCTAAATACATGAAAAAGATTATTTCAAAAAAAGAAAAAGAAAACAGGGAAATGTGATTCACCAAATTGCAGCATCTGCTCCCAAATCTAACCGTCCTTGTGTGTGTGTGTGTGATGCATTTACCTAAATACATCAAGAACTGTTAAAGGGTTACAAATAGAGTGAAGGGATTCAACTAGGATCGAGTGTGAGGTAGTGATTGAAGAGAATAAGGAAAGGATAAGAATAAGAAAAACTAGGATCTCGAGAAAAGAAGGAACCTGAGGAGGATTAGCTCCAGAATTTCAAAGAGGTTAAAAAGATGTACACAAACAAGAAAAAGAAAAGAAAGAATTACCAGGCACATGCTGATAAATTATCAAAAAAGCCAGATCAGATTCATAAGAATATCCAGAATGAAAATAACGAAATCAAGTAATGCGGAATTCAAAAAAAACACAAATGAACGTGGGTATAAAGGGAGAACAAAAAACAAAGGACGAGGAAGACCCATTTTACCTTTTATTTAGGAAGACACTCCATCAAAGCATCAAAGAATTGCTTCTTCACCAAAATCAAAAAGAAAATCATCTCACCATTCTCGTTGCAGAGAGAGCACCTGAGAGTGGAGTACATGTGTGCCCGAATCACGAACAGTGCTCTGACAGAGAGCAAAGCTACATCACTGGTACCCTCACCCTTTACCAAATTAAACTAAAATTTTATCCAAATTAATTAATGTTGATTCTATAAATTTTTTATGTTAAGAGTTATATTTAAATTTAATTTTAATAAATTTATAATTTTTTAAATATTATATTAATATGTTCACAAAATATATATATGTGCATTTAGAATTACTTGGGCCTACATCGAATGCAAACAAAAGGTGGATTTACCCTCCGATCATTCTTTCCTTGACAAAAATCAATCGTTTTTTTAAAATTGTTTTTCCATTATTTATTTTTTGAGTTATATAATTAGGATTTTAGAAAATTAGATTATCCCACCATTTCAAAAGCGTTTAATAATTGATGCCTAAATGATGCCTAACATTATTTTACTGTCAATCATATCATGTAGTTGTTTGGTAAGTTAACTGATTCTTTGATAAAGTTGCAAACAAAAAAGTATGTTCTATCCAATAATACATATTTTTTAAAGATTTATGGTTATACTTCTATTTTCATTCAACAGTTAGAAGCGAATAAGTCAAAGGCAATGGATTTCTCTAACCTTTCCCTCTGAACTTGACTATGATGAACTGTCTTTTACTTTTGTGGTCAAATTTACAATCCTCGACCATGTTTTTCTTCCGATTATGCGAATTAATTTTAGTGCTTCCAAAAAAAATCTCAAAAGAATAATTTTACATGCACAAAAAATTAATCTTTATAATATAGGGATAATCAAGATGAGTTTACAAGTTATGTTAATAAAAACTACTTTTAAATAAGTCATGATACTATGTGTGATCGATTCGAAAGTCCCTAGATAGCGAAGGGAGCCAAGGAAAACAACCCTAACTGAGGGCATGACTTAAACCTTTGGAGGGTGTCGATTTTTCCTAAGAATAGACCTTCTTAGACTTCTTGCATTATTCTCTTTCGCAGTCTGAGTCCACCCACTATGGCCATCTAATTGGAATTGGTCTTCCCCTAACTTGTTGGTGATTAACGGTAGTTGTTTATGAAATTTTTTCAATAAATATGTGTAATGTATTCATTATACATGGAAATCACTTTATCAATCTAACTGTTGATACCTCGATGGTTGAACCAAGCGAATTGAGCTCACTACTGGTCACAATATCTTTTTCGATAGGACCTGAAAGGATAAACGTCAAGACTAGCACCAGTAGGACACTGACCGAATACCTTCCGATGCCTAAGTCAGTTTCTCTATGATCTCAAATGATTGAAAAGTAATGGGCCATTAGTCATACATGTATTAGAATTACCATCATTCATTTATAGGAGTACTATGGACTTGATTTGGAAAAATTCCTCATATCTCGGCTCAATCTTCTCGCGTATCTGACCGGTCCACAAATTATGAGAGTGAATACCTGAACTATCGGAGAAAACCATGGGATAACAAATAGCGACTCGATTGCCCCTTACTATTCTGTCAATACTGACCGCCAGCATCACTAACAATAAATTATATTTAAGAGTAAGAGTAGTTTAATTTAAATATTTGGAGTAACATAACTTAGAATATTCTTCAAATATCTTCAAAAAAGCAACAATTTGTCGAGCAACTGTGTATTTTTTTATTGTATTTTTGTATTTATGACATTGAAGGTTAATAAAAAATTTATTAGTTTTTAATCTTTAATTTTTGCCTTTATTTTTTTACTTAGTTTCATATTAAATAAAGTTCTAAAATATGCTAGCGAACAGGGGCGACTCAACCTCTAGGCAAGTGAGGTGCTTGCCTAAGCGAAGAAATGGATTTATTTATTATAATATGTCTACATATTATAAATATATATTATATAAAATAAAGTGAGAACTAAATATATTATAAAATTCAAAAAAATTAGCTTTTTAAATTAAAAAAGTTTTATGTCATTTTTATTTTATTATATGTATTATATAAATTTTCAAATAATTAAAATAAAAGGTTCCATAATTTATTGATTATTATTATTTTAATTTTGAAAATTATAGTTATTAGGTTATTTGAGTCAATTAAAAAACCGTTATCAATCATCACTCATCAAATTATATTATTCAATTATATATTGTATTTGTTTCATTTATAAATACATTAACTAAAAAAATTAAATATTGAGTATGCAAAATGGAGAAAATAAAAGAGAGAATGAAAAAATT
>JAULJZ010000005.1:7453844-7466080 GCA_032270985.1 Heliamphora pulchella
CTATTTTTCTCTTTTCAACCATAAATCACTATTTTACAATTCAACTTGGTATCAGAGCGTCCGATCTAACTCTAAAAGGATTGTGAAACCCTAGAACTCATTGTGAGATGAAAACGATGTAATGACATTATCTTTCGTATGATGAATGTCAGTGTGACGTCAGTAGTTGAACAGACGGCGACGATCGCTAGTCATCTGGCTCAAACCGTCTTGATCATCTGGTTTTGACGGTGATTTTTCCATTATTTTTTGAAGTTGTTTGGTGTGCACTCGATTTTTCGAAAGTTTGTGATTTTTCGAAACCCTAGCTCTTGAATCTGAAAATCGCAACTACAATCCTAGCTTTCCATGGTCGACTCTCATCCTCGGCGCAAGAACTTTGAAACCCTAGTTCAATCGATTTGTCAATCGAAGATATAAAAGTTGTTTTCGATCGTTGATACACATCTTATAAGTGTCGACTCCTCTTATATAGGCTTGATTTGTTGTCAATTTGGTGAATCTTGGTGTTTGAATTCATCTTTGAACCATTGAACATTTCAGCGCCTTGTTTGTTCGTTCTTCAATTGCTTGTTTTTGATACAGACTCGATTGTTTCAGGCACTAGTTCTCATATGTTTGGTAATCCATTTTTTTTTCTCTAATTTAACTCATATTACGCATCATATAGTTTTAGCCGATGGCTCATCTTGACCTGTTCACGGGCAAGGTGTCCTTCATCTTTCTTATTCATTCGCCTTACCTTCTAGTCTTTATATTCTTGATTTTCCCTTTAACTTGCTTTCGGTTAGTCAATTTACTAAATCTCTGCATATCTCAACAAAATATCGTTGCTGAACGAAAGCACCATTATTTATTAGATGTTTCTCGTACCTTATTGTTTCATACCCAACTCCCAAAACACTTTTAGAGTGATATTGTCCTTGCTGCATGTTATCTAATTAATCGCATGCCTTTCGCTGTTCACGATCGCCAATCTCCTTTTTCTTTGTTATATCCTAACTCTCCACCTTTCTCCCTCGCTCATCGTCTTTTTGTTTGTACTGCTTTCGTGCATGTTCTTGATCCAGGTAATGATAAGTTATCCCATCGGGCAAGTGTGTTCTTCTTGGATACTCTCGTACTCAAAAAAGATATCGGTGTTATCATCTGGAGTCTCGACGATACTTTGTGATTGCTGATGCAACCTTATTTGAGTCCACTCTCTTTTTCACTTCTTCAGGTAACCAACTTTCTTCTGATCTCATGTGTTGTCGTGATGGGAGTTTTTCTCTTCTCCTACTCTTCCTCTACCTCTCTCTATGTCACCCTTTCCCCCCTTTAACCCACCTTTGCAGGTTTAACAGCGATTTCGAGACAGGCCTATCGTCTCGTATGGCCCAGATACTTCTTCTCCGGTAGAGGTTCATATCTCATTCGCTCCTAATTCTGATGACTTACCAATTGCTTTGCCTCGACGTAAACATACATACACTCAACATCCTATTGCTAACTTTGTGTCTTATGACTGTTTGTCATCATGCTCTCATTGTTTTACTTCTATCTTGTCCATTTTTATTCCTACTTCTTATAAGCAGGTTGTGTACCTGTCTAGCAGGAAATTTGCTATGGATGAAGAAATGTGTGCCCTTTATAAGAATCGAACTTGGAAGCTTACCACTCTCCCACCTGAGAAGTAAGCGGTGGGATGTCGTTAGGTCTATACAGCAAAGTACCTTCCAGATGGTTTTGTCTTGTATTCTGCGAACCCATACAATTAGTATTTTATTTACATGTATTTGGGCGGGACTGAAAACATGAATCCATAAGAAGCCTCAAATGTGTAGAGCTTTATAATTATATGGGGGGTTAAGGTTTTAGAGTTTTCCTATACATAGAGATCTTATAATTCTAATTATTGCGTGTAGAGTTGAATCAAAGAAGGTAGAGATGTAAGGAGAGACGAAAAAATACTAGGAGCACGGAAGTAACTCTTGAACTGGGGAATGGGGTTTGTTTCAAGACTCGAGTTATAAGTGTTGAGTTTGGGTGTTTTTGGTCTAATGATTGTACATTCTACAGTTATAGTGGATTATCACTCTCATCCGTGGATGTAGGCAAGTTGTTTCGGACTACGTATATCGTTGTGTGATTTTTCTCTTTAGTGTGTGTTTGGATGTGCTTCCGTTTGCATTTGAGAATTGGTGAATTATATCCCAACAAGTGGTATCAAAACCGACGTTTGATGATTCTAAGCCGTGGTGGGTGAAGGAAGTAAGAAATATTTTTTATCTCGGTTCGTATAAATCAAAGAATATTTATTTTGAACAGGAAGAGAAAAAAAAAATTCAGTGGAGAAAGACCAGTCATTAATAAGTGCAACTGTAATTTTAGTTGCAAGTGGAGTTAAGTCAGACGACGAGTTTCTGATTCGACAAATGATTGATAACCATTACACCTCAACAAATAGGTGGAATGACGGTAGATATCTCGACGAATAGTTGTCGGGCATCTCGGTGTAGAGGTGCAGGCCATGCTGGTTTGAGTGTGACAAATTGATAATGGCAGCAGAATCGACATCAACACCGGTCATCTTCTTGGTGGTTTGGGGAATTCAAGCCAAGGTGGAGATTGTTGGGTGTGTCATGTATTCTGCGAACCCATATATTTAGTGTTTTATTTACATGTATTTGGGCTAGGCTTGAGACATAAATCCATAAGAAGTTTAATATGTGCAGGATTTTATAATTATATGGAGATTAAGATTTTAGAGTTTGTCTATAAATAAGGAGCTTATAATTCTAGTTATTATGTGTAGAATTGAATCAAAGAAGGTAGAGACGTAGAGAGAGACAAAAAAAATACTGGGGACACGGGAGTAACCCTTGAGCAGAAAAACGAGGTTTGTTTCAAGGCTCGAATTATGGATGTTGGGTTTTGGGTGTTTTTGGTTTCATAATTGTACATTCTATGGCTATAGTGGATCAGCTCTCTCATCCGTGGATGCAGGCAGGTTGTGCCGAACCACGTATATGGTTGTGTGATTTTTCTCTTTGGTGTATGCTTAGATGTGCTTTTGTTTGCGTTCAGAGATTGGTGAATTAAATCTTAACACAGTGGCTTGCCTTAACTCTGTTCGGATTCTTTTATCTATTGATGTTAGTCGTTCTTGGCCATTATATCAACTTGACATTAAGAATGTCTTTCTTTACGGTGATAT
The DNA here is from genome assembly GCA_032270985.1 of Heliamphora pulchella. Lineage (NCBI taxonomy): Eukaryota > Viridiplantae > Streptophyta > Magnoliopsida > Ericales > Sarraceniaceae > Heliamphora > Heliamphora pulchella. The sequence continues at coordinate 7,457,044 of JAULJZ010000005.1, forward strand.
TAATAAGGTCTATTGGATTAGCCCCCTGGCAATATTGTGCCTAACAGTGAACACCTTGTTTGTTGCTTGCGTAAGGCTCTATATGGTCTGAAGCAATCGTGCCTGGTTTGATCGCTTCAGCTCAGTTGTTATTGCTTACGGTTTTTGACGTTCCATATCTAATAATTCGGTTTTTGTTCATCATTCTTCTGCTAGTACTATTTTGCTAATTGTTTATGTTGATGATATCATTATTTCTGGTAATGACTCTACTGGTTTAGCTGCTTTAAAACGACATTTAGCTCATCATTTTCATACTAAGGACTTGGGCATTCTCTATTACTTTCTTGGGATTGAGGTTACCTGATCCTTTTAGGGGATTTCTTTATCCCAACATAAGTATATCCTTGATCTTCTCTTTATGACTGGGTTACTTGGTGATCGTCCAGTTGATACACCTATAAATTCTACTAGCAAGCTCGATGCTGAATAGTGAGAACCATTTCTAGATGTTGGTCGTTATCGGCGATTTGCTGGAAAGTAATTTATCTTACGATTACTCGTCTTAATATCATATGTTGTTGGTGTTATTAGTTAGTTTCTGCATGCTCCTCATTAGCCACACTTTGATATTGTTTGTCGTATGCTTCGCTAATTGAAACGTGTCCCAGGTTGTGGATTGTTATATGGTCTGTTTGATCATTTGTCTATGATTGGCTTTAGTGATATTGATTGGGCTGGTAGTCGTTTTAATAAGTAATCCATCTTTGGCTATTATACTTTTGTTGGCAGTAATCTTGTCCCTTGGCATAGTAAGAAACAGAATGGTGTTGCCTGTTTCAGTGCTGAAGTAGAGTATCGTACTATGACTCATACTGTTTCTGAAATGTTGTAGGTTCATTCTCTTCTTCAACACTTCAGCATCACGTCTTCTCGCCTATAGAGATGTTTTGTGATAATCAAGCAACTATATTTATTGCTAATAATCATGTGTTCTATGAGCATACTAAGCATATTGAGTTTGACTGCCACTTTATTCTAGACTTAATGATGACGAAACAAATTATCACTCCCTATGTTCGTTCAGAGAATCAATTGGCTGATACTGTCACCAAACAATTAGCATGCTCTTCATTTTAGAGGCTTCTCACCGAAGTTGGGCAGGAGCGACGCCACTTTATGGTATGTGGGGTTAAGTGACCCAATTAAAATTTTTTATTTTATTATTATTATAGTGTATATATATATTTGAAGTATTTGATCCCATAAAAAAATTATATTTGACCCCAAAAAATAATCCCAATAGGCCCCCTCACTGTCACTGAAATCCAGGGCATTTATAAATATACACACTTTTAAATTTTTATACTCAAAGTACACATTTGAAATGCATAATGTACAAATATTTTATTAGTTTTATAGGCTTTATTAGCAAAAAAGGTGGTTCGACTTAACATCTCCCCACTCCCCTCCCAATTCCCAAATCTGCCTTCACTCGAAGAAACATGAAACCGATGATGCTTGATAATTCGTTTAATATTATATCCATATGATTTTTCCCCTATACAACTTATATAATTAACTTGAGAATTGTATTATTGATCTGCACGCCATAATACGGCTTTATGGAACTGAAAGGAATTGGTAACCTTGCTACAAAGTTTGTGGAGACAAAAAGAGATGTTGAATGACCCCATTCGCAAAAATTCCCGTAGTTGCCACTGAAGCTAGGCATGTTTGATCTCTAGGCTCCAGCTTGAGGGGGAGTATTAGAGTTTATTTTATATTTTACTGGGTAGTTTTAGAATTATCTATGTGTGACTCATATATATATATATATATATGTTGTGGGGTGTAAAGGTTTTTTTGTATCTCTGGATTCTTATTCTAATTCTGAATTATTGTTTATCTTTTGTTCTATTTTCTTCTTTCACTTCAACCCTAAATCACTATTTTACAATTCAACTACTAGATACTATGCTTGCCAGGTGATAATGTTCAGATAGGTAGAGATGGCACAAGTACCTGTTGCAACAATGCTTTTAAAATCATTTTTAAGTGAATGAGAAACTAATTGAAGATGGTAACGGTAGTTGCGCTAGTAGGGGTGTGTCCTTTTAATGACACTCTTTCGATATGAATGGACATATCTCTTTCTTTTATGGTTATTTTGAACAGTTACAAGCTCTTCTATATATAGTGTGTTCCACTTTTGTTCTTAGTAGGGAGTTTACATCGAGTTTTTTGCATACATAGTATCAGAATCCGTGTAAACAAAATACAAAACACTGTTGGGTTCACTAGACTCACCGATTGCAATGCTCACTTGAAGACAAAAAGCCATACGACATCATAGACTTGGACAGAAAAGCGAGAAAGGGATTACGGATCTAACATAAAAAAAGGAAATAATCGAGGTCGAAGTCTATAAACTTGGATTTATGTGAATGCACACCTTGGGAAAACAAAACGAGGCTACTTTCGCTAAAGTTTCTAGGATGCATATGTCAAAAGAGTTGAAGCTAGTGCATACCGATGCAAGGGTACCATTTCAGTGGAAAGGCTTTGTTGAGAAATGAAACAGGTTTCAAACCAAGGTGTCACAAGTCCCATAATTGACAAAAGAGTGTTGCGGAATGCAAGAACAGCAAAATCCTGAAACGTGCTAGCACGGGGATTAATTTTGGGTTGCTAAAACAGATTTGGGCAGTTTCTGTGAGCACAATAGCTTACTTGATCAGTAGAGGATGTATGGAAGAGAAAGGAAGTTGAGACAATGGAAAAATGGGAACACACAATGAATGATGAAATGGAGCCCCTTTAGACGATAGCCAACTGCCGACCATATGCGTAGGAAGATTGAGAGGCGGTTGAACATCACGCTTCATTAGAACCCAGTGAACTTCCATTGGCTATGGACAAAGAAAGAGAAAATCAATTGTATAAACTGAAAAGACTAGAATCCCAAAATACAATGATAGTGCATACGAATCGAATTAAACATGACGCAGAACAAGGAACATGATAACAACAAAAAAAAACTGTAATGCGCCAAACCGTCCAGACTGAAACCGGATGGAAAAACCCTAATTTTTCCCGAACCCCAAAAACTGAAACCCGGCATACCCACAAAACGGAATAGGGATTATACATGCGTGATCCTTCTGATTTGATCACATTTCAGCACTTAAACTTGAACCTGAAGATCTACACGGTGAAACGGCAATCTTTTCTCCAACTTAAATCTTCTGCCGTATTCTCGAATGCCGAAACAAGAATAGAGTGTGTGCTTTGATCTTTTTTGTTCCAAACCCTATCTGGCTACCTCTTTTTTTTTCTAGTTTTCACAAGACGTGGAAACCCTAAGAGACAATATGAATATCTCACGTATATGCGTACTGCGGCCAGAGTTAAAATAGCGTATAAATAGGCTACGACATGGACTTAAGGAATAAATAAGACACTGGTTTTTAATGTAATTAGGAAAACCCACTTCAACTCAGAAACAATTTTCCTAAAACATAAATTACAAATCATACCACTAAAGAATTATAATTGCACTCCTGACCTTATTCTTAAAAACCAATTTTGAAGCTCTTGTTATTAAATACTAATTATTCTCTTTGCGTTATGATAACAGATATCTGTTGATTAAATTAAATTACTAACAATTATATTTAATCGACCTCTTCTATAACTCCTTAAGACCTTCCACTTAACTTATTTGATATGTCGGAATATAAAATCCACCTGCAGGGTTTTAAAATAATCGAAACTTATAAGTTTTCTTAAAGGAGTATCATCAATCCCTATTCGGGACGTGGATTCCGTCAATAATTAATATACACCATATACGTAATGCCATTATCTAATTCACCGGACTTGTTAACCTGTAAAAAATCGCACCATTTTATAAATCAAAATAACAAACACTAAATATGTGTCAAATAATTATTTCGAGATTAAGAGTATAAGGATTCATAATAATTATGGGGTATAAATTATTTTATATAGTCAGTATAAAAATAATTACCCTAACGCAATCTTGTTCAATACACACAAAGTGTACTAGTACAATGAGTCGAAACTATACTATTCCCCAATCAAGACATATCTATTAAAACACTGTGCTACAGCCCTACCGATGGCGTGCCCAGTTCCATTTAAGACTGTGAACCAAAAAATTATATTCTACAAGAACCGATAATCTGATCTTCTGTGTGTAAACCAAACTCTACACATCAGAATAACTACTATGTAGAATAATAAGCACTCTTGCACACCATTAAACAAATAATGTAACGCAAACATTACTCATACAGATTCTCATTAAAATTTAAAAACATATTTTATTAATAAATAAAAGCAAAACCAAAAATCTATTACACAAAGCATGATTTTTAGTATACAATTCCAACATAAACAACACTAGTGTGTCCCATTCACCGACATTACCATCCCTATAGAGGAAAGTAGTGAGCACGTCAGTTGTATAAGCAATGCCGGTGTGTCCCATCCACTAACATTACCATCCCTATAGAGGAAAGCAGTTAGCACCTCACAAGAATGTCATAACCATTTCATAATCCTCTCCTGCTGGCAGATAACTTAAATCTGCTATTGTGGCCATGGCTCAACCCAAGCCACGCCCAGATAAGTGTCTACTTCCACGTCCAATCTACGACCAAATCTTATCATTTCAACCTCCAAAAGTGTCTCTCTTTGCCCCCCCGGAGAGAGAGAGAGAGAGAGAGAGATTTGAGGGCAACAACATCCCACCAAACCAGTCAAGCTCCTAAAGCTCTTTCCATCTCCATCACTCATCATTGGGTTGAAAGTTTTCCACCTAACTTGTACAATCTTCCTTTGTTCTTTCTTGGTTTATCATAGACAATGCCTGATAATTTCATTTTAAGAGTTGTGCAACTATTAATGTAAAAGTGTGCATAGACTTACCAATTACAAATTTGTTTTGCATTCATATGGTAAAGAATACTCATATATAGTCGCACATTCTTCGTCTTCATGTCCCACACTTTTCCAAAATTTAGCACATTTGTCATTTATGGGCCTTCCTCATTTCCGCTATATAAAAATCCCAGGGGTACCACCCATATCCACGTAATACAAGTAACAAGCAGCAGATAATTACCATAAATGTGTATGTTGGACCAATGTAACATGCAAGAGAATAGATCCAGATGGAGGAGCAAACAAAATTTTTGGTTGAAGAAGATCAAAACTATATGAATGCACACCTGGATATGTAATAAATCTGTGCTCGGACAACATACTAGCTACTAATTTAACTAAAATAAAGCACGGCAATAAATAAAAAGGACACTAAAAGAAATGGTGTCATTCCCTGCAATAATTTCAAATCAGCAAGAATATTCAAATTCAAAAGGAAGCACCTCTTGCCGTGCCAAATGATCCAAATCCTTAGAAGAGCAAGGCCAAAGATCCATGAAACTATAACGCGCAACAACATCTTGTAGTGAACTCTCTAAAGCTGATTGACTCTCTTCTCCTGTTCTCGAAAGTGCTTCTTTCCTTCTTTGCTCAACCTGTATCAGGAGAAAATAGTATAAGCTCAGACCTGATGAAAAAAAATGATATGACGCACAAAACGGAAAGTTCAGAGCTTATATTTATAACGGCTGCCAATTTCCTCCTATTCTTGTTCAGGTTATGCAGCTCTGTGGACTGGAAAGCCATAAAATAAACTAGATTCATCACATTGATAGGTTCAGTTTGCACTTATCCCAAATTTCAGTCCTGCATGTCAAATGCAGACGATGCTCAAAATGCAACCTAGAATCTGCAGTAACTTCACTTGATAGGCAAAGGGGCAAGAGGATCAGTGACGGTAAGCCCTATCACAACGCATAGTAAGAAGCACGCCAGACTCACTGTAAAAGAACCATGGCATTGCATGACATAGATTGAGAGCAGAATGTTTTGTGAAATAATTAGCAAACGTGAAAAACACGTGTTAATAATTTCAGCTACAGCTGTACTGTGCATGAGGCCAAGGTCTCTAGTGCAATTTTTAATGCCATCTAGAGGGAAAAGCAACTAAACTTGAGTCAGCAGTCAGATTGATGACAAGATCAATTAGAAGACAAGGTTCTATAAAGGAAAAAAAAACCAAACACAGATTCAATGAGCATAAGTCAATGCACTTTGTGCTGTTAACGAACACTCAAAAACAAATCGATACATTCTGACGAAGTGCTATTAACTATAGGACTACTATAATGATGGGCCCTGTATTTCTGGCATTGAGATGCAACAACTGAAGGAGGAATTGCACATATGTTAAGTGCCAAAAAAAGGGATTACATATATATTGGAAAACCAATCCCACATGACATGATACTGGGGGTTGTGAGGAATTGGAAATCATAGCCTGTGGAATTACCATCCTACACTATTCCCATGGGATTATATATCACTCACTATTAGCCTGCTAATCAAACAAGTCCATATGGTCTCTAACACAGGCAAATAAAATAGAGGATGCCTTTCAAAATAACAGAATTGCTAGAGAGTTGAAAGATGGTATCAAAATACATGTCCAAACACCGTATTTTGGCGCGTGCGCCATGCGCACAGATTTATGTGCACGTACACAAGCGTGCAGATTTATGTGCACGTACACAAGCACTGGCAAAAGTTTTCCTCTGTTTCCAACCAATCTCTTGCTCTCTATACATAAATATGCATAGCTACTTTTGGTGAAAATCTCTCACTATGGGTTGTTGTGCCAGTTGGAGATAGGGTTGTCTACATATATGTACATAAACAAAAATTTAAGCATGTTCACCAGGCCTTTCCATTTCAGTTCAGAAGTCTCAAATTCATCCACATTGTGCCAAAAGAGTGTCTATTAAGGTATTTCATGTCCACTCAATCGGTCATCCCCTTACCCTATCTCCCTTTCTTGGGCTCACAGGAACCTGGCTGCCTTTATTGCACCATATTCCATGCTATCAACTTCAATTGCTGTTGTCTTGCTGTCCACATTTCCATATTGATGCCACCATCATCGGAGTCATACTAACCAAAATGCCCCCTCAAGACATAATTTCCTGACCGAGCCCACCAAATCAGTTTGTGAATAAGAATTTTTTTATGGTATGCACAATGTGAACATGGTACGGCACACAAATCCCATACCGAATTGAAGGCTTATGTCATTGACAAAGTTGAAAAATGAAGATCCTAACAAAGAGAGCTACCCAAAGATAATGTAAGGCAATAGTACTACAGAAAGCAAATGTTTTCATTATGGTCAATTATTTTTGTTACAAACATGCAAAAGCACTAGACTAAAAGTGTGGAGGGCAGTAAATGAACAAAACTGCTCAAGACTAACTTGCTCGGCACATTACTTAGCTTGTCCAAGTAGCTTATTTATTAAAATTTGACAAGGACATTTTTTTTTGAAGCTCATTATGAATGAGCTGAAACCCGAGCAGGCCCACGCTTATATATATGGGAGTGTGTGTGTGCGTACAAGTGGACCACATGCTACGTATTTTCCTGACACCTTTAAAGCATCCCAAGGACAGGTTTTGTACATTTTAAAGCGCAAGAGAGATTTTTTTTTTTTGATTTTTTTCATCATCACATCATGACACATTAGCATTACTTACTTGCATGGAAAAGCTCGTAAGCTCATGAAATGGTCACTAGTTGAGCCCAAAGAGATATATCTAGGCTCATCACATATATGAGCTAACCCCAACAAACTTCCAGCACAAATTAGTGAACCTAAATGCCTTACAGCGCAGCTTGGTTCAGCTCATTTGCAGCCCAAATGTGCTCTATTTTTCCTGAACTCTTGGCATGCTATGTTTCTATTCCAGTATTTTTTGGAAGAAAAAACTAAAACTTCTTTTGGATGCTAAATTTATGTTGGATAGAATTTCTCCGTTTATTTTTTTTTGCAAAGCGTGTTACAACTTACGATATGCATATTACTAGGTTATTAGCATTTTTCTGGTAACTATTCCAAGCTTTTATGGATGGAATCCTTGTAAAGACATTTACTCATGTCCGAAACAAATATTGTCAATCGATCTTAGAATAAATCAAAAGTCAAAACTGAAGGAGAGAGTACCAGTAGAAAGTTTCATACAGGAAGAAAAATGTCTACCTTTCACGACAAAAATTATATGGCAAGATAATACGATAACAGTTCAAACTAACAAGAGACACTACCTTCAACATGCTAGCAAGATCTCCATAGGTCTGCTCAAATTGGATGAATCTCTTCCAAACCTACAAAAGACAATACATACAACAAAGCCATCCACTACAGATTAATTTAGCGATAATTGAAATCGGATGATGCACACCTAGGATCTTAACAGACAAATATGAGTAAATGGGACAAAGTATAATAACTAAAACTCATAATCAAACAACTCTTTAAAAAGTTAACAAGGTGTGTGAGGTTTAAACCTCAAGGCTTTGCTCAACATGTGGAAGAAAATTGTACATAACTGAGCATATCAAGATTTAATGCTTCAAAGATTAATTAATAGATAATACGCACATTATGTCCCAAGTCCAAACATAAGAAAATCGCAATTTAGTTCGAAACATTATGGCCCAAGTCCAAACATAAGAAAATCGCAATTTAGCTTGAAAGTTTAATTTATTACAACTAATCACGTCAACTTTCGTATGACGATGTGATGCTCTACGGTGAAAAATAAAACTACAAATATATGAAAAACTATGAAAGTCGTGCAATTCATTTGTACAAATACATGAAAAAATTTGAAAGCAATTCATGCAAATCATTTTTTCTTTATTAACACCAACTTTAAAATAAGAATCTATGTTTTCTATATTAAATATGAGTTAATATGACTATTCAACGATATAGCTAAAAAATTACAACAATCACTTTTTTAGAAACTAGGGCCGTCCACACAAAATAAATGAAACCGAGCATTCGAATAGCTTATCAGTTATCACTAAAAGTTTGCTACCTTCAATTCTATGTTCCAAGATTGACTGTACCTTAAGTATACTGTATATT
>JAULJZ010000005.1:7467921-7480477 GCA_032270985.1 Heliamphora pulchella
TCAAGTGCATATCCAATTTCTAAACGGGACGGCTGAAAATCCGTGTATCCTACTAAGGTTCTCATACTTAATATTGTTATAAACAGTCATCAGTGTTATAAAGAGTCATCAATTACCTTTGGATCTTTGTCAAGACAAAAGGCCATCATTGCATAAGCAACAAAAACATGATAAGTGCAGTTTGGAGATTTACGTGCATCTAGAAAGTACTTGCGAGCTGCTTCTACTCCTTCAGTTCTTCTTAGAAAGCGAATATACTGCAGCATCAGCACCATAAACACCTCTAATTATTTTCAATTTTACAGCACAGTGCATTAGCTTAGACATGTCCAGATTTCATAGAAAAGCTTCGAAGCATGCTGCTGCTCATCCTATTTCTTCTCTCCAATCAAGTAAGATCACAAGAAGTCTATATTTTTATTTTAAATAATAACATGGAACATAGAGTGATTAAACAAGTAAAGCCACTTACTTCAGAAAAGAATTACAGAGGGCAAGAAGCTGATGGACATAATTAGAAAGATGGGAGTAATTCTCTAATCATGTATCATGTAATCAATATAAGTGGAAAGAAAGGCAACAAATGGTAAAATGGTGGACTCTTTTTTTATTATTTATTATTTTTTTTTTTGTGGGGGAGTCTGGAAGAGGTAGGGGTGCTTCCCAACAATTTCCTTCACCAGCACATTTACCATTTAATGGTTCTTTAATTTAACTTCACTTATTTTCCAGGCTTCACTTTACATTTTCATCATATCAATCAACAAAAAATCACTCGATAACATGAACTCACCCAGAAGGAACACACCAACCTAAACATAACAAAAGCTGAATTGCTTATAGCGCGTCATTCTGGCTACAGAGATATAGTGTTTGACAACCTAGCAGAATAATCAGATACTAGTTAAATTGGAGTTATCAGTATCATGTAAACACAACCCCATAATTCAGTTGATCAAGCAACTCGGTATCCTTATCCCACAACTTTTAAAGCACAGATGATCATATCCATCATTTAGCTTGACTTGTAAACAATCTTACTAAGGCTGTTTGAGGTCAACTTCCCATCTTAGCTTTGTAATTGCTAACTATATTCTACTTAAGTTTGGGCCATCCATTATCTCCATTATCTTCTCCTCCTGTTTTTCCAAGACAAGGAAGAAATGTTAATCCTCCATTCACCCCCACTCCCCCCATTAAACTAAATAAATAACAAAACATCCGAAAAATGAAAAACACTGCAATCTACTATCTATGACTATTATTAAAACTGAACATCCCATTTGGTGTCAATCTAAAAATGAGGCCATCTCACATTTTGTATTCTTAAATAATCCCACAACAAAATACATTTTCACAATCGTTTTAATGTTAACTTCCTTAACTTTATGGGCAACAAAGGAAAGAAAAACCACTACATCACCCACCTCCCCCTACTTTCTCTCCTTTTTACATTAAAAAGACCCACTACATCACCCACTTCCTCCAATTTTCTCTCATTTTACATTAATAATTTTGCAGACTGTGTGTGCAATGCCTTCTAGTTTAGTGATACTTGTCCCTCTTGAAGTAGTTCTTCTGTTCACTTTTACAATTGGCCAGGTTTTCCAGCGATCAAACAAAGCCACAATGATGTAAAGAACAAGACAAGGCAGGGGTTCAAGATTTCCAAAGGAAGAAAACATGTTAGGGTATCAATACTATGACTAACATTTGCATTTGCACTGCTTGACAAGGAAAAGGAAAAGGAAAAGGAAAACAAAATACAATTACGTGAACCAGTCATCTAGCCAAGTGGAAGGGCCTTGTTCGGCGGTTCATCAGGTCACAAGTTCGAGTCCCAGGCCTTTGGCCTCCTTTGTACCCCCAAAAGAGATTAAAAACTTCAATTACGTGAGCTTCTCTCGTTTTCAACGGTTCAACCACTCTCAATGACTAATCAAACACAGATTATTACTATTAAAAAATTATTTCAGGGTATTGAGCCAAAACCATATTTGCGTACACAAGACAGGCATAGCAAATTTTTCCAACAGCATATCATCAATTAACGTCATCAATTATATCACATCACATACAATGATGAAAATATAGTTGGTCGTGACCAATGCCCAATGACTCCCACCTACGACAGGCTCTGGGAGAGGAAGTAGATAGGAAAAACCTTATCCTCACTTTCTTTATAGAGAGGCTGATTCCCGTGACACTACCCCATGGCACAACAATGGTGTGGATAGCACTTGCCACTTGCCATCACCACAGGTCACAACCTCTAAAAAACTCAGAAATCGTTACTTGGGTTACGGAGCTGTTGCATTGACCACATTGTCTGTAAATAACGTGTCTTATAAAAAAGAAATCCAAAATTCATACCTGAATATGTGACAGTGCTGTTGCATTGACACCATCCCCTACAAGGCTTTCGTAGACTTTCTTCGCAGGCTGCATAACGACGGAACCACATTTGAAAGCAAAAAAACAAGAAATCCAGCTGTGAGAAAGAAAGCATGTACCACACTTGTTTAACCTGAATCGCTCCACGGGATTCCTCCAGCTCCGCAAAAGCATACCTCAACATTTCTGAATCTAACAATGAAAACGAATACAAGGAAATAAAGGAGGGAAGGAAAAGGAGGTAATCACAAGCTACTCTAGCCTTGGAAGAGGTGAAGTAACAACCCGTTAATCGTTAAACTAATATTACATTAAGAAGGTTAAAATAAAGTTCTAAGAATGGACAATAGATAATAGTTTGGGACCCTGGTCACCAAAGACGAACTAGAGAATGATTAATACCAGGAAGAGCCTTCAGAGCTCGATGGAATACTTTGATTGCAGATTCTATTGCACCACTATTTGCATGCCATGTAGCATAGTCGTACCATATATCAGGATAATGATACAAAAACATGAGGCACTGGACATGGGAAAAAACATCAGGGAGTTGCTCTCAACCCAAAAAAAAAAAAAACAGATGGAAAACAATGCACCGCTATTAGCATGTCACGTAGCATAGTCGTTCCATATATCAGATACTGATATAAAAGCATGGCGAACAGGACATGGAAAAATGAGAGTTGCTGTCACCCCAAAAAGAAACATAGATGGACTAACCAGCCTACTGCCAGGTTCATGCCGTAGTAGTAAGTGTGTGGAATATAATTCTTATATATGGACACCAACCCACCCCCACAACACACACACAAAGACAGAGAGAGAGTGATATTTGGTTATTGCCTACGCAGAAGCACATTGTAACAGAATGTGTTCGGATTGACATTAAACCTGTTTGCTGCTAACATATTAAGAAGGCTTTAAGCAGTAAAATAGGGTGATTCTATCTACACACACCACACCAGAGTGCTTTGCGTGCCACCATATTTTTTATTGCGACTTTGTCCCTCATTGAAGTTACCAAAATAACCTTTAACCCTCAAACCCTAAAATCCCACCACCACCTCGCAGCCTTTCTCCTTCCTCTCCCACCCTCCATTACCACCCACCACAGGCACCCTCACCCCTCGAAACCCCGCCACCCTTCCCTTTCCCCCACCCTATGTCTCCGCCACCCAACCCAACCCCACTCCTACCTGTTGCCCCTCCCTCTCTTGCGGCGCCGCCATCTCCCTCCTTGAGTAGCCCTAGCCGCCACCCAACCCCTTCCCTTTGCCATTTTTCTTCGGCGGTATGGCTCCGAAAAATTATCCATCTTTCAGTTTTTTCATGCCGAAAAGATCATAATTGTTTTGGCTTACAACACCAAATGGAGGTTGTGGGCTGGGTACCCAACATTGGAGGCTGGGTTCACTTCGGAGGAAGGAGGGAGAGAGAGAGAGAGAGAGTGCGCACAGAGAGGAGAGAAAGAGGGGCGACACAGCAAGAAGGGAGAATGGGCGGACGAGTGAGGAAAGGGCTAGGTAGAGCGGTGATGGGTAAAGGTGGAGGTGGCAGAAGCGATGGCTGCCAGACATAAGGTGGTAGTGGTTAAGAGTTAGGGTTAGGGCCAGGGCAAAAGAGATTAGAGATGGGATATTTTGTTTATTAAGGTGGGTGTAGAAAATAAAAACTTCCAGTGCATTTATATTTAGCAAGTGTGTGTACGCAGCAAACCTGCCTAGCATTCTCCTTTTCTTTCTTTATTTCTTTCTTTGGTGATATAGAAACAAGGATGCGTCTAGAGACTCCAGACATGTGACATGCCACATCATTACAACATCTCCTTCCCTTGACTTTGTGTCACTATGACAACGTATCTTTGCAGCTCCCTCCCGGTTTAAGCCACTTTGGCGAGTCTAACGTAGGTTGTGTTGCCTAAGCCTCAATCTCAAGCGATCATGGACAATCCCCAAGAGGCATTCTGAGAACAATTGCCTAGCCGAGCTTCAACTCCCGCATTCAATCGAGCAAACCCCCAAGCAAACACATCCTTCTCAGCGCATGAAACATGTTCAATCCCTCCCTTGGATAGGCTGAGTAACTCTTCAATCGAGCATGTCTTTCCTTAGTTCTAGGAACCTCCTAGTGGGGAAGAAGAATCCACACTAAAACCTCGACTTCGTGATTCAAAGAAAGAATTTAGTTAGGACCTCATTCCATCGAGAAAACCTTGTCCTAACGGGGGTAGAAGCCCTCTCACACATGAATCCCAGTCAACACACAAAACTCTCAAAGGCATGAATCCTAATATTGTAACACCCCGACCCTTCACATGGCAACGATATTGTCCGTTTTGGGTAAAGCCCTCACGGTTTTGTTCTTCCCTGGGGGGTCACCCATCCTTGTATTGCTCCTGTCTAAGCACGCTTAACTGCGGAGTTCTGCTAGGATTTCTACCACCTGAAAAAAGGCCTCGCTGAATATAAGGGTCCAAGATTTTTCTTTTATAACCCAGGAACTCCCTCTCCCTTTCCGATGTGGGATACCAGGATATCACAAATATACCCTTTAAGATAAAATATATAGTGGCTATCAGATAATAAAAAAAACTATCAAATTTATCATACTACTATATGTACAAATTTTGCAAAGCGGCCTTTAATTCCCTTATTTTGTCGTGGCACACCCCCACAAGCACCCCCAGCTCAAGGGGTGCCAGAAAATGCCTTTTGTTTTTCCCCCTTCGCCAACCCTTGCCGCCTTCCTTAAAGGCCCTCAAGCCTCCTTTGTGCATATGTTTATATATTGAAAGAAAAGAAATTGCAGGCCATATCAATATCCAATATTTATCCATACTTTTAACCCTAGTTGTCCAATTGTAAATCGAATCATGAATAGAAATCTTGATTTTTGAATCGGGAATCGAATCGAATCAAGAATCGTATATTCAGAATAAACTATAAATATGATGTTCAAAACTTCACATGTATGAAATAAAAGAAATAAACTAATATTGGCACATATTTCACAATAAGAACATGATTATATAATCTAATGGGGAAGACATTTCCCTTCATCACAAGAGATTTTAGTTCAAATCTAGGCCACTATAAGATTTCTTAAAAATCATAGTATATTCTCTTTTGAAATTCATGAAATGGACTAAAAATCTCAAAGAGTAAAATAATAAGGGGGGAGAGAGAGAGAGAGAACTCTTTATATTAAACATAATACACTTTTCAACGCGTCTTGTGTGTTTATTGCTGATAAAAATGGTTTAGAAAAGATATTATGTAATCATTGAGTTTAACTAATCTAAGCAATATCATAATAAACTATGATTGCTTGACCAATATAACAATAGAAAATTATTAAAAGAGTTATTGTCAGTTTTTTAATCCTTAAAAAATATATTTTGACATTTTTCACATAATCATCTATGTCTTATTCTTATTTATATTCCCTAATCACCGAATGAGCAAACAAATTATGCATGATTTTATCTTATTTTTATTATAAACATACTAAGTTGTATAATAGTATTTTCAAAGTAAAACAAACGTGGCAAATAAGAGTTCAATATTGTGTGAGATGGTTCAGAGCACATATTATACTGCAAGAGAACTATCCATCAAACCTGAAAGAAAGTGTAGCCTACCATTCTTTCTTTCTTTCTTTCTTTCTTTCTTTCTTTCCTTCTTTGTTGATATAGAAAGAACGATCTGTCCAGAGACTCCAAACGTGTGGCATGCCACATCATTACAACATCTTCTTCCATTGCCTTTGTGCCACTATGTCAGATATCACAATGTATCTTTGCAGCTCCCTCCCGAGTTAAGCCACTTTGGCGAGTCTAACTTAGGTTGTGTTGCCTCAGCCTCAATTTCAAGTGATCAAATCCCCAATAGGCACTCTCAACACAATCGCCTATATGTGCTTCAACTCCCTCAATTCGCCCGAGCAAACCTCCAAGCATACACGTCCTTTGTCAACTCATGACAACATGCTCAATCCCTCCTTTGAATAAGTTGAGTCACACTTCAATCGAGCATGTCTTTCTTTAGGTTCAGGAACCTCCTATTTGGGAAGATGAATCCACTTTAAAACCTCGACATCGTGATTGAAAAAAAGAATTTAGTTAGAACCTCATTCCATCAAGAAAGAACCTTGTTCTGACTGGGATAGAACCTCTCAAACACGCAAATCCTAAGAAACACATGAAACTCTCGAACACATGAATGACAATAAACTCTTCAGGAAAATATATAGAGTCGCTATTAGATTAAAAAAATTAACTCGAATTTATTATAATAGTATATTTACAAAATTTATCTATATTTATAAAAAGAAATAGAAATTGCAGTCGATATCAATATCCAATATTTATCCATACTTTTAAGTTTTAACATATATAGCACTGAGTAAAAAAAATTATTTCTTAAAGCATATTTATATATTTATAAATATAATGTATAGACACTCCTAACCTTCAACCTTTTGATGTGCCTCACTGCTGCATATGTCCTTGCTTCCACTTTGTCCAACTATGGTCTCTCCCATGCCATGGCTCTTTATCTCCAATGGTACCCAGTTGCTATTGCACTGGCCTAAGCCAAGGAACCTTCTTTGGGTTGATTTTGCGGCCACCAGAGAGCTTACGCGTCATCTTGTATGTGTATGACCACTAAGATCAGTGACTCAGTGACTAGAAGAAGATGAGAACAACTCAAGATCAAGAAAAGCACGTTTTGTGCTTCATGCTTTCTGTAACTGAGTTGCATAACAAACTACAGTATTCCACTAAAATAAAGTTTCATGTTCGTGAAAGGATGTCTTTAACCTTCTATCCACTAAACTAGTCACCCCAACAAGTGTAATGAGTTGGCGTTTAAGACCCGGATGCCAATATATACCGCAATGAGCCGCTTTTTACTCCAAGAAATCCCTTTTTCTAGATTGGAGACTCTAATACATCTTAATATCTAAAATCTCTGTAGTTTATCACATATCCCCTACCCCCCCCCCCCCCCCCCTGGGGCATCTCTCATAAGGTCGTTTTAAATCTTAGCTAGCCAACATCTGGTGGTTCAACACTCTTTTTTGCCTACCATACTTCTCAAGTCTCCCTCAACCATCTTACTCACCTCCCTCTATCTAAATTATCTTAATCAAAATGTTTAAGAGTTAAAAGGGTCATTAGAGATTAAAAATGCACCTCATGCTTGTTAAGAGATTAGAATTCCTATTAAGTCTACACCTTATGCTTATATGCATGGATGGATTTATAAGTATAGAGAGACAAGCTTGTATCGACAACCTTCGTCACCATAAGGAAAGAAGAGTTTTGTATAAGACATTTAAGTGGTGAAAAATAGATTATAACCAATAAAGCATGAATAGCTTAAAAGATTGTTGCAATTCTTTTGAAAGGGTTTAGAACATGTTTTACATCTTAAGTAAAGGTTTGAGTTTGGTTTGTTCAGAAATGGGATTAGAGGAACAAAATCGTGTTTCAACACACTTTTGTTCAGTCCGAGTAGGTACAGAAAGTACTGACACACTTTCATAAAATGGCCATAAATTGCAATCGAAAACTCGAAATTGCGCACCGTTTTTTTTGTTAGAACTGGAACTCGTATATATTTCTAATTCTAACTGTATAAGCCTTGCAGTTCAATTTTTTTTTAGTAAGTATAAATGTCAGTTTTACATTGACCTAAAAACTGTTAACTTTGGACTGTTGAAATTTCGTCATTCAAACACTATTTCGATGAATGAAATATAAAGTTTATGAAGTCTAGTTTCTTTTGGCATAAATCGCACCTGTAAATTCTGAGTATAATAATACCAGTATTCTTTAGAAGTGGTCTCGGCAGTGAGAATTTGAGGTGAAAAGTGAACCAATATTTTCGGATGAGCTCTAATGTTTAAGACAATTTTGAATAAATTTAAAACTTATCAAAGGCATGCTTAACATCTCATTTTGCATGTGAATGAGATCTTTAGACCTCATATTGAGTTACAATAAGGTTAGTTATGGTTATGTTTTGTAATCTAAGTGTTAAAAAGGTTGGACAATTGGATATTGAACCTAGAAAGTGAGTGTTTGGCTCAAGTTTTTGTTGTACAAAGAACTTAGCTAATGTCTCTATATTGTGATGCCTATACTTTTATTTATGTCAAAGTATGTTAAATATACGAAATAGAAATCATGATTTATGTATTGTTTTGCGATATGAGAATCCATGGGAAGTGTATTCCTTGGGATGAGAAAAAAATGTATTTTAGTTCCATAGCATGGATATGAATGTGGAGCGTTGTCGCATTAGAAGTATAATGATATCACATATAAATGGTCACAACTCCAAATTGAGAATTGAAATGGTCATACCGCCAAATTTAGCATTGATGTAACTTCAGTTCCTTCGAAAATGGTAAGATCTTTGGCGCAAGAAGAGGGGGTTGATCCGTATCATCGAAATAGCCCTTGAAAATGATCAAAACCCTGCACTCTCTACAGGCTGAGATATTTGGGGTAACGGTCATAACAATTCCTAGTTGGGAGATAAAAACAACCTCAGAAGCGATGACAACATATTGTATATCTTTTGATATGCAGTTATGATGCTGTTTACATCTTGTATGAGAGAATTGAGATATAAATTGTTAATACTTCTATTTTAAGAGATGTATTGTGATATCTCAAGAATTGTTATTGCTATACCTCTATTAAGAGGAAAATGTTTTGAACACAAGAGATTGAAAATGTGGTTATCAAGATTTTCCCATAAATTGCTTCTGCGTGCAAGTTTATATTGATAGTTAGCTAGTGTTTGTGAGCACATTGATATATAAAGCTCATCTTCACACGGTTTGACAAATTTGATGGGCTTGATGACTAGGAGCAATCTTGGAGAAGGTCCATTGTGTACATAGCTTAACATAGATGTTGGATGAGTTCTCCTTTTGTGTAGTATATATCCTAACACACTCGTATCCTGATTGGAGGCGAGAATTCTCTAGTTTTAAAAATGATTGAAAATAAAGCTGACTTTTGATAGTTAAAAAAAAGTTTCTAGCCTCCCCACACGGAGGATAAATAGAAATCCCGATTTTTGCTATGTAACCCATTAAATTTAGTAAACAACAACAGGATATTATACATATAATTATTAGATGTTTAAGGCATGTATATGTACCCAGAAGTTGAAGACCTAGGACGGTCCAACATATACGCATATATCATGAGCCTAATGCTCGTATCCAACCCATGTAACATAGGAGGTAAAGATTTGAAATGATGAGAAAACAAAAAAAAAAAAAAACAATGGCCTAAAAAATCCACTCACTACAACAAGTCTTTGTCTCAATTATTTGGAGCCTGCTACACGAATCAATGTCGTCCAATTAATTTTATTTGAGATTGACTTAAAGTGGTACAAACCAAGAAAAAGAGTTATGCAGAAGTCGGAGATCAAGTATTCCAGCGAGTATCACCTTGGGAGGGTGTGATCAAAACTTTTCTTATCACTTCAACCAATGCCAGGAGAAAAGGTCTTTTTGGTATTATGAGTTCTTGGGACGACAACCACTTTTTACGTCAATAGGGGTTAGGACAAGGGATAACTACCCTAGTACATCCTGCCAAAGAGAAGACACCTTAGGGCTTTAGGAAAATATGAACGTTAGCCGAACAAGTCCAACAACGAAACAACTAAGTCTAACAACGAAACAACTAAGTCTTCCGCCATTCTCTTATCTTTACCTCTATTTCTTTTACCACTTTCTATGCGGATCAAACCAATCCTCATCTACGATACACATGATCATACCATTCAAATGGTTTTTCTTAGTTAAAGAAAAATTAAACATTTTGGTTACACTCATTTTCTAAAAATAGTTTTCCTAGTTAAAGAAAAACTAAACATTTTAGTTACACTCATTTTCTAAACACGGCTATTTTAATGGCTCAACATTTGGTACCATACATAATAACACGTCTTATAGTTGTCCTATAAATTTTTTTTGTTTTATCAGCAAATACACACGCACCCACTTAGAGGTGAAATTCAATCGGTTCGATCGGTGCTTAAAGAATATTTTCCACTGAACCAACTATTTTGGCTCCATGCATTAGCCAATCAATTTTGATCGATCAGTGGGAGAAATCGAGTCGACGGCATGGAATTTCAAAGCGGAATGGTTCGGCCGGTGCATTTTGATTTGCAACAACAGAGAAAGCAACAATTCACATTATGTAACACCCCGACCCTTCACATGGCAACCATATTGTCCACTTTTGGCAAAACCTTCACGATTTTGTTCTTCCCAGGGGGTCACCTATCCTTGCATTGCTCCCACCTAAGCACGCTTAATTGCGGAGTTCTGCTAGGCTTTCTACCATATAGGAAAAAGCCTTGATGCTATGTAGGGTCCAAGGTTTTTCCTTTATAGCTCAGGAACTCCCTCTCCCTTTCCAATGTGGGATACTAGGACATTACACATTATTTCTGAGAAAATACGAAACGAAGGCAATGGTTTTACTAAGCCAAAAGATGAAGAAATAGAAAAAGCTATGAACAAAACGACAGAGCTTGAAGACTTCATGAGAAGAATGAAGGCTAAGAACCAAACGCGGCAAAGTTTGGCAAAGCAAACAAGGCCATAGTCATGCCTCTGAATAATACAAACTATCAATTCATCAATATTTACCAAACATGTGAACACAAAAATTGTGAAAAACATAAAATGCCGAGAATCGAATATCACCTTAATGGATGACAGATGACTGGATGAGGGCTATTTGAGCAAGAAGCCAGGAATGAGAGACATGAGACGAGTGGCGCAGATGAGAAAAGCAATTATTTGTCTTTTTTGGTGCAAATGAGACGAGCAACTATAAATGTGAAGATTGAGAAATGTTTTACTTTTAGAGTTAGACATCGTATGGTTTCAAAGGGATAGAATTATTCTATGTTGGCAAGAGTATGGGAGTGGGAGGGGGTTGTGTTTAATGTTTAATGGTTATTAAATTTGGTTGGTTTGGTCAATATTATTTAAAATTCATTAACCACCGAAACAAAGCTGAAGGTTAGAATTTTTTCATCTATTAGAACGGAAGCCAATTGTTCCTATCAAACAACCGACCATGTGTTATCAATTTGGTTCGAAACGGTCAGTCGGTTCGGTTATTTCAAAATAAATTACACCCCTACACCCACTCTCACACATTGCACCTCACAAGATTTGAACTCCCCACCTCCTAAGCAGTCCTATCAAGATTTTCCTCAACAAGAATTCTAGAATTGCATAACATTCATAATGCATAACATTCATAACATTCATTCCACCTTTGGTCCTCTATAAATAATTAACCCAAAAAATCAAAAATCCTTATTTTTAGGTTTCCTTGCCCACCAAATTTTACTCCATCTTCATCTCAATTTATAGTTTGCCTAAACTTTCACTCCAACACCTTTCCAGTTCTAAGATCTTATTTTTGGGGGTCCCATACACTTGAGAATCATTCACACGTGTTTGATTAATTGTTTTATTTGATAAATAAATAAAAATTGTGTTTATAGAAATATTTACTTGTATATTTTACACTAGTTTTTTTAATGGAAGGGAAGTACAAATCTTAGTATGTTTATTAATCAATTATTAGTACTTTATAAATTAGGATTTGTATTAGTTTATTTGCCACACATGTTTATGCATGTTCAAATTATGGTTGTCTTGTCACTTCGAAAATGCTTCCAAAAACATTTCCCTCTCCATGCTAATCAAAACAACACAAAATGAGATTTTGCGCACTTCAGACAAGCATGTGGCAACATATCCATAGACATGGTTGGAGTATACGGATTACAATTGTATTCTTTGGCCAAGTAATAAGGAGACTCCACATAGGAGCTGGGTTTGTACCAGATATTGATCAATGGAAAAATTCTTATGCTGACCCTTTTAAAATAATCTTTCCATTTGAAAAGTGACGCGCATGGCTGACACAAGTTGGATGCTTATGAAAACTCAGATTATTCAATCAAACCTTTGGGTACGTTTCTACACTGTTAGAGTTTATTTAGTTTATTTTTGTTAGAGTTTATTTAGTTGATTTCTTCTATGTTTAACTAGGTAGTTTTATAATTCTTTATATGTGACTCATATATATATATAT
>JAULJZ010000005.1:7509142-7524855 GCA_032270985.1 Heliamphora pulchella
TTAAATTTATAAAAGAAAATGTATGAGAAAATAGAAAACAAAAAGGGAAAATAGCGGGAAGTAGATAAAAAAAAAGTGTGATTAAATCATTTATTCTCTTTTTTTGTTGGCGCAAAACACTCTTTTTATAAAAATTGTCACTGATATTCTTTGTTTCCATTTAATCCCTATAAGGCCTTTAAGCTCTATTACTATATTAACACCTAAACCCACAAGCAGAGATAGATAGGATAGACTCAGGCATTGAGCTCAATAGATGAAGAAGGAGGACGTTGGAGACCTTCTCCTTGGCTTGGGATTTCCTCTATTCGTAGAGGAGAAATGAACCAAATAGGAGAATTTTTATATTTCTATACGTGTTTCCTTTTAATCCCTATATAGTTTTACGTAGTAACAAAATATTTGACATTATTCTATATTTGTATGTATTTGGAATTAATTTCTTAATCCAATACTAATGTAGTTTTTATAATCTAATACTCAAAAATGAATATATAGACTTGAAAGATGAGAAGTGGTTAATTTGTTCATCTTAGAAACACATAAGAATATACTTGAATTCATGTTTTCAAATGTTTTAGATTGCTTCTAATTTTTTCCTCTGTTTCCGTCATGTTTCTAAAAAGATTCCAAAGCATTTTCGTTTCCAAGCCAATCGAAATAATCCACCGAAACAAAATTTTGATCCTCGAATTGATGTGAAGTTGTCTTGAACTCTTGATAAGCATACCTCACTTGTTGCTGTCTTTACTCATCCTCATCGTTTGGAACATGTTTTTTTAGATCAATACCACATCATTCAGAAAAAGCCTTAATCCCACAAAATTAGTACGAGTTTCTAGATTAATACAATATCATTGGAAACAAGCCCTAGTCACACGAAATTCGTGCATGTAGATTCCAAAGTGATGGTAGCAATCTTCATGATGGAGGTGGCTACCACCATCTGGGATGGCGACAGTGGTGGCAAGCATGATGTTCATAGTGGTCAGGGCATTGGGCTTGATTCTGTGAATTATTTCTCTCTAACCCAATTCACTTGCAGAATCAAGTAGTCCAAAAAGGTGAGTTATTGGTGGTTTAGTTTGAGTTTGCTTGGACTTGAGCCATTGTTAATCACTACGGTTTTGTTTAGGTCAAGGCAAAAGTAGGTGATGATTTCAATTTTGACAAATAGTTGTGGCTGCTATGGCAGAGGTCAGATTGCATTAGTGGTGGTTGGTGACCAATGACGGTAATTAGACGTGGCAAGAGAGAAGGTGGCAGGTAAGTAGTGCCAACATTGTGATCAAGGTTGGCTTGCCACCATGGAGAGAGAGAGAGAGAGAGAACGCCTTGGCGCAATGATAAAGCTATCGCCGTGTGACCTAGAAGTCATGGTTCGAGGAGTAGAAACAACTTCTTGCAAATGTAAAGTAAGGCTGCGTACTACTGACCCTTTGTGGTCTGTCCTTTCCTCGGACTCCGCATACGCGGGAGCTGTGCACAGGGCTACCTTTTATTAATTTCCTTCCCCACCTTTAAAAATTCAAACCTCCCTTCTCTCTCTCTCTCTCTCTCTCTCTCGTATGCGGAAGCTATGCACCGGGCTACCCTTTATTATTAATTTCCTTCCCCACCTTTAAAAATTCAAACCTCCCTTCTCTCTCTCTCTCTCTCTCATATTTATACAAACATAAAATGTAAAACGAGGTAAAGAGAGAAGAGCTGATGAAATCTAGTTGCGATAGAGGTGATTCATGGGGAATTCAAGAAGTACATGGTGGAACCAGCCATCGGCATCGCTTATCCAACCAATAATCAAAATTTCGTTTTGATATGTTTTTTCGACTAATATGGAAATGGAAACATTTCGAAATGGTTTGAAAATGTTTTAAGAACATTTCAAACATGACAAAACTAGAAATGTTCAAAAATATATGGTAAAATTTATGTATTAAAGACTAATAATTAATTAATTAAACATATAGAGATTTATGCACTTCTTCATATAAAAGAACAAGTGTAACCATGAAATCATTACTTTCATTAATTAGTTTTCTATGTATAATCAAATACTTAATTTTATTAAATACAAGTGTAAACAATTCTAAAAAATAGTTAGATCCCAATAAAATAAGGTGTAAAAGTTTAATTAGCCAGTAACAAAACTAATAATATTATTTTTAATTAAGTAGAATACAACCATCCATAATATTCTAAAAGAAATGAAAAATACATACGAAAATTTTAAAAAATCCTTTCAATAAAACTTGTTTAGGTATATTGTATGATGTTTTCGTGTGTTTCAAAAGAAACACTAGGATAATGTTATTCTACTAGTGTTTTGTTTCAGTCACTTAGAAAACGGAAATGTTTCAACCGTTTCGATGGAAACAAATTGAAATTTTGTTCCTTGCATCCAACAACTAACCAAGAAAAGATCAATTCAGATATAAGGCTGTTCTCTCAAACTTCAGCGGGGATTTGGCACCTCGCTTTCATTCGATTTCCATGTGTGGCTCTGTGCATTGCAGGTTGTTGTTAACGTATATTGTTTTTTGGTTTGAGGGAGCCAAGCCAACAATTCTTTTTCTTCATGCAAGTTCAAAATTCCACTATTGCAGGAATAATAATGATAAATACCTGGCCGTCATGCTTGTTGAAAAGGTGCAGAGTACCACTAACATTTGCCAAAAGTAAACATCAATTATATCTTAAATAATTTGAATGCCTTTTGACCCATCCCACTCAAACTATAAATATTTCTCGACTTCTTTTTTAAACTATAAAACTTCAAATAGGATCTTTCATAAAAAATGTGAAATTTTGTAGCTTCAAACTGAGATTTTTGCACAAAAATCCAAGAAACTGAGATATTTTCCAGTTTTAAAACTATGAAACTTCTGAGTTTCTTGAAACGAAAAAGAAAAAGAAAAAGAAAAAAAAAGATCACATTTATTAGAATGAAAATGGATTTGAAGAAATGAACTCTATATGTACCCCACTCAACCACACATGCAAACTGACTCTTTTGAAATTTCATAGATTTGAAAAATAAAGAAATTTCTCAGTATGTGAAATTTCAAAAATTCCAGAACAGAAAAATTTCAAAGTTCTGAGAATTTTTTCATTTTTAAAAGACCCAGAAGTTTCTCAATTTCCCAAAACAACGAACATCACAATTTTGCCAAATGAGAAATTGCAGGCTTTAAAACTAAAATATTCTATAAAAGAGACCATTTTTTCTATATATTCTGTTAGAATCATTTTTCATTTCAAAATTTTGCCATTGAGAAAACAAATAAACAAAGGAATTGGCACATCAGGGGAGGCAATCAATCTGCACAACTTGCGTCCTCAACCTCTCTAAGGGTTACATCGTTCACAAAATTCTAACAATTTAAAAGTGGGACTTAAAGGGTTTAAAAGTGAGATTTAAAGGGTTTAAAAACTTACCATCTGACCTAAACTAGCACAAATACAAACAAAAAAAAGTATTTAGACTTTCAGTAACCAGGTCTTCTTTTTAATAGGACAAAGTTTCAAACAGAGATGTCTTCTCTAAGTATCCCCAAAGTCAATGTGAGGCCCAGACGTTAAAACTGCGAGTTTGGTTTGGTCTAGTTCTGTAGAAGGGAAGAGGCTGCTCCACAACTTAACTCGATCTTATCTACTCTCAGATAGTTCTCAGCATGTGTTTCTAAATGTGTCCATTCTCCACATCTTTCTCAGAATTTAAGATTTTTCCCAATGGCAATCCCATCAAATTTCCTACATCGTTACTTATTTTAAATATTTGATGTTTGCCACTAAGTTCTAACTCTTTTGCAGTTCCAACTTCTACCAAATTAGAAAGAATAACACACCTGAACCAGCTGAGTCATTTCGGCCTTTAAGAAAGTATTTGTAGGGAACCTTGAGGCCAAGGATAATGCTATCTGAGGATCAACAGAAAATGCAGTTCGGGCATATTCGATCCATTTCTCTGAGGTGATTTTGGGTCGAGAAGGCGTATTTTCCCTGATACAGATGAGAATCCGACAATAATGAATGCCAATATCGCATCATCACCGTTAACCAAAAGATTGATACACTCAGCAAACATGGTAATGAATATAACAATTGATTCCTATTACTTCGAGATAATGGGTTGAGCCCAAACTTCAAGCCTATCAGCCTCATGTTGGCACAGCATCAAAAGTAACTGCTTCCGTTTTTCTCTTCCAACAGCATAGTTCTCCATCTGTCCCCAAACAGGGTGATATTGATCCTTCTGCAGATAATCAAAGAATTTCATTGATAATCTGCGAAAAATAGCACATACAAATCTTATGCCAACAACCCGTAAACAAAGGAAATGTTTCGTAGCAGGAGAACGGAGAACCAATAAGACGACTTTTGGGCCGATACATCTAAAAGCCTTTATTGGTATAGGTTCCATGAGCTGCAACTATGATTATCTTACCAACTCATTCAAAGAGATCCCATTTTCACGCTCCCGCCCTTTTGAATCCAGTTGAGGAGGATCGACTCTCTCATTCAAAAGATAATGAACAAATACAGAGACAGATTGAGCTTCACTCTGGGCAAAATTTATGTTGTTTAGATCATACCATTCAGGCTCATGGGCAAACCAGCCCAAAGATCCCCTGTAAGTGCAACAAAAGACACTGTCAATTCCAGACGCAAAACTATAATTCAAAAAATCAAGTTAAATATAGTTGAAGGTATCAACCAGAAAGGTTGAATTTAGAGCTTGTGTTCAGAGTTTTAGAGTTCAATACTTTTATTTCAAAGAAGACAAACAAAAATATATAGGACACCAAGTCCATTTTCTTACGTAATTGATCTACACATGGTACACCAGCATTTGATATCCAATTGCTAATTGAGTAAATTCAAGTAGTCATTGCTAGATCTAATGCTATTTATATTTTGTAGGCGCACTTAATGCTATGCATGGAGAGAGGTTTTATCAATACCCAAATTAGTAATTTATCTCAAAGCTCACATATATATATGGCTAAATGGGAACCGGGCATGGTATAACATTTCTTTTAGCGGTAACAAAACAATATTATTAGAAATACGGAAAAAAAAAAGTTCAAAATCTGGTGGACCAGAAGTCCACCAACGAAGGAAATACAAGAGGACAACAAAAAAAATAAAAAAGTTTGAAAGGCTATGGTCTCACACTGCAATTTAATCTCTAGAGATCAAAAACATGAGGTATTCCCCTAAAAGGGGAAGATACCGAAATCCAAAAAGATGATAAATAACACACCACTTATGGAATCATTGACAATCCAAATGTACCCCATGTTTTTTCACATAAGAGGACTTGGAATGTTATTGTTCCTCTCAAAATTAAGGTGTTTACATAGACATTGGACCATTACAGTCTAATGACTAATGGTTTTTTAGAAAAGAAAGCCCAATTGCAATCCTTGTCCTCAATGATGCATCATGTGTAGGAGGAATGAGGAGTCATTAGATAATTTGTGTTTGCATTGCCCATTGGCCTCGATGTTATGGAATTGGTTATCCCGATTGGCAGGCATTTGTTTGGTGACTTCAATTGCCTTGTCTCAGTTGATTTTGATCAATTTTTGGGGCTTCGGATGAAACAGGAAGGCTAAAATCGTGCGGGATTGCATCGTGCAGGATTGTACTTTTTCTTCTATCCTGTTGTGTCATTTGGTTGGCACATAATGCTAGAAATCTTGAGGGAACAGTATAACTTATTATTACATTAAAACATACACATACATAAAAGAAACTGCAAAAACAGCATCTTATGTCACTGTTCGAAGCAATGTTAAAATCCCACTACATGTATTTAAGATTATGTGCTCATACAAAAGATATAAATAAGTTGTAGGAACCAATGAATGCAAATGCATGCGCTAAGTTGGAAATTTAAAAAAATAAAAAAATCGCCCACATGTTGAGATGCATAGATTCCTCATGATTTGGGTTCGGCCACTACATAAGTTACACATGATTCACTTCAAGTGGTGCACTAAAATAAGTTCCATTTATATAAATCAGTAAATGTGGACAAGTAGTGATAACAACAGGCAGGAAAAGGTAAAAATCACAAATTTTCTATAAAGGTAAGAACCTTAGCATGAGGGAGAATAAACATAATGAAAAGGAAGACTTAACTATACATGACACCAGCAAACACACTCGTGGAAAATATAAATGAAGATGCAAAAATAATTGCATGCAGAATTAAATTGTTTACCGATATATCCGGTCTTCAAGCAGCTGAAGGCCTGTTCTCAAATTTTGCAGATTGCCCTGGGATTGGCATGAGCAGAACTTTAGCCCAAGCATCATGAAGGTGAAAAAAGTTCCAGTAGCAGCCGGATGGCGTGAAAAGTTCCAGGGGAGCTTTGTGGTCCCTTGTAACATCCGACCAAATAGCAAGAGTTGCTCAACACTATCATGTCGAACTACCTATACAATAGAATTGGTGAGAGGGGAACGAAAAAAGAAAGTACCAGGTAACAACCGAAAATACGATCACAGAAAAGAACATCGACTTGAGTTGAATAAATCAAAAAACAGTCAAACTTTAATACCAATACACGGAGAAAGTATGGCCCACAAGATTAAAAACAGAAGTGAACAACCAAAATATCTCATATATTTTAAAGCAAGAACATTCTGCAGCAGTATCCTTTTCACAATCTTAGCTAAGCATCCACTGAAATAATAGCTTATCCATCTGGGGGGATTAAAGTTATATAAGAAGAATGAATTTACATTAGGAAAATGAGACAACTTGAGACAAAAGAGGCAACGGAAGATTTTAACACCCCTTCGAGCTGGCACACAAGTATTTTATCAAGCTCACAAAATCATTAGAAGCAACTGAAATTCTAATCATAAACAGGGCACAAGTGGGCCATCCATCAACATTTCCATTAGGGTTATACCATGGTTGAAGACTCCGTTCTGCGTCTTCTGTTGCCAGGCAAAATTCAATGTGCTCACAAGATTCACCCATGTGCATATAAAATGAAGACTAGACATGGCCATGGATGAAAAGCAAAGATGTAATCCATCAACAGAAAACAGCTGTAATATACACGCTAACTACCAAAATCTAAATATCTAATACATATCGTTCCAAAAACAGTCTCTCAAAGCAGTATTGGCTAATGGAAATATGAATTTACTCCTGACATCGACATTTAATGAAATAGCAAACAAAAGACTACCAGAGAACGCAAAAGCGTTGTAAGTGCAGAATATCATGAAGCATTGTCCCAATCAGTTATTAATGCCGCATATTTTTTCTCAAGATATATACATATATTTTTTTTGGTAAAAGAAGGGCAGAAACCCAGCAACAAGGAAAGAAAAAACAATGACATCCTACGGTTCTAGATCTAGGAAAACCTTCAGGAAGGTCCCTTCATAACATAGCCTCAACAACACTTGGAGGGACCTTCAGCCATTCCCATTATTCACTCAAACAGGGGGCATCTTTAGCAAGTGAACACAAGAAAATTGCAGCTGTGTTTGCATGTCTGTGATTCGGGGAAGTGTTAAAAGATGTGACGATTGCTCACCTCAAAACGATCAATAAAAAATCCAAGCCAGAGTCTGTGAGCAATTATTTGTTGGACAGGATCCTTTTCTGGTGGCAACTCTGGCTCTCCAGGTGCAAGATGAGGCCTCAATTTTGCAGAAGGTCCACAATATCCCACTTCTGATGCAAAGAGACCTCGTTTGGTATCGATGGTCCACAGCCATGCATCAACAAGCTCAGCAAGAACAAGAGATCCCAATTGAGAAGCAGCAGAAACTACCCATGTCCAAATAAATATACCATTCTCCATTGCATCAGGTGTGGAAATGTAAGCCGGACACCCGCAAAGAAGACGTAGAAGCTGAGAGAAGCTCTCTATATTTGATTTTGAATTAGAATCCTAAAATGATTGCTCCCACCACATTCAGTAAGACCAAAATAGGGAAATACATTACAATCATCAGTAGTTAGAAAATAGAGGGATGAAGATAAAAACATATGATTACCAGGTTTGAAAGAAGCAATGCAGTAGCCTGGGAACAAGTTTCACGGAAAAATAATTTATCCACTTCCCCACCTTTCTCTGCAGTGTTGACAAACTGTTGAAGTAGACGCACAAATTTGGTCAGCATAATCTCATTAAAAGAATCATTTTGCAGGGGTGGTTGCTGAGGAAACACTCCAGATCTCAACTTTTGAAGGCTAACTCCAAGCCCAAAGCCAGTTTGTGAACTGCCGCCTGGTTGAATTCCGTCAATGCTGTCATATAACCTTCTCATGCCAGCAATTTCTCCAGCGTGGTTACACTTCACTGTTGCACTAACTACACCAGTATTGAGAACCTCCAGGTTGAAGGCTTCCATCAGTTTAAAATTTGCTCCTGATGCAGCAGCAGCAGCAGCCATTACTGCAGGAATATTTGCAGTTTTTGTCCCACTCCAACAATCATTTTTTCCAGTACCAATCCGTATCTCAGACAGAAGAGAAACCACGTCAGTGGCAGGCTGCGATTTTTGCCATGTGTTTGCTTTACAAATCTTTTCCTGATGTATACAATTCAACAACAAAAAAAGGTACATCAACAAATGAACTACACACAAAAAACAAAAGTCCATGAAAATGACAACAATCGAAATTGGAAGGATCAAAGTAGTACAGAGTCTGAGGAAATGAGGGCAAGTCTTATATAGGTCACGATCAACAAATATTAGAAATGACAAGGAGGAGGAGGCACCACAAGGCCAGATGACCATGTGACATTATAGAACCCCAGTAAGGCCAATGTAAGGGCAATCCACATTAGCTGATTATGAGTGAAAAAATTAAAATTTAAAAAGTTGTGTGGAAATATCCAAAATAGCAATGAAAATTTTTTAACAGACTTCAAGGTACTGATATGTTAATTTGTCCAAAAATGAAGTAAGATCCAGTGAGCAACTGATTGGAAATGAACATCCACTAACACTTCACTTTGGGAATTAAAAAAATTGTATTTATTGCACCAATGAAATTAAAGTGATCACGAAAACAACCTTAACTCTTAAGCACCCAACAAGTAGAGGCATACTAACAAAATCTTCATAGATTATCACAATTGACAGATGATTCCAAATTATATGAGTCAACAAACCTGAAGAAGACCCTGGCTAGTGCACGGAGCATATGAAAGAGAAATAATGATCCAATCCCGAACATTTTTTTGGTACAAAGAGCGAACCGTAGCTATCCATGCAGGATCATTGACAACGGCCAAGGGTGGGTCATTATGCACTGAAAATAGTAAGGAATCTAGACAAGAAGAATTCCACAGGATCTGCAAGAGTGTAATCCACTTGATTAGGTGTACTCAGCATGTAAAATGAACAGATAATTAAGTTTAAACTCAATGAAAACTAATAAAGCAAAATTAAAAAATGAAACATAACAGAGAATACAATTGCAAAATTTTTTTCCACTGATTAGCAACCAAATAAATAAATAGAAAAGGAATTTCACCTGTGGAAACCGATCTCTAAGTCGAGTTAATAAGTTGACAGAGATATCCCGAATATGCTCCTCCCTTTGTGACATACTTTTTATGAGAAAACAAGCATGTACAGAAAGGGTAGACTCTCTAATCTCGCCTAGATGGCCTGTCTCAGACGTCCACTCCTCCTGCACCCATTACTAAATTTCAGTAAAGTTCACAAAAGAAAAGCTTAGGGGGAAATTAAGCAAAGCAAAATTATACAAGAGTGCAAAAACTATCCAGATAACTTCTAAATTCCATACTACAGGACATGAATGGGCATGAAATCAAATGTAAAGATCACGAATAACAGAAAAGCAAATAAATAAATAAATAAAGAGACAAAATACATAAAAATTGATATCACACTCCCCTCTGCCATTACTAGTTTTGTTTTTTATTTCAAGGGACCAACGTTATAATACAAATTAATTATAGAGAAACAAATGCCAGAGAAGGTACAGTAAGGATTCTACAGGAAAACGCTTCAAAGTTCGCTAGGTGAAGAGTATGGAACAGAGGCGCATGCCATGTGAAGATCCCAGGTGAAAAGCTTAACCAAAATAACACCAACAACTGCAGTCCAAACAAATATCATGGTGAATTCGTGTTGTAAACATAAACAGGCTGGAGAGAGAGTGAATCACCTTCTCCAGGTCTTTTTGGTATTTGGAAATCAGCTGGTGACGCCTTGGGAACAGGGATCTTAGTAGTTTATTACTTTATTATGAAAGAGAAGAAAGCTTAAAGCAGCCTTGTGGGGGATTATTCTGGGCTAAAAGAACTGTTCCCATTTGTCCCCTGTAGTTTATTATTCTGTTAGGGGATTTGATATTACTACTAATTCATAAGCACAGGATCCTTTTGTCACACTTTCATGTATGGGGTCTGCACCCCTCCTTTTGCCGCCTGTTAATTTAATTTTACTTGATCAAGAAAAATCAACAGATAAAGGCAGAGCAGGCAGTAATGATCCAACAAGTGGATGTCAATTGCTGACGTCATACCTAGACCACTTAAGAGGAACCTTATCCAAGCAAGCTAAGCAAAATCATAGTGAATTAGTAAGTTTTCCATGGAATTTCCACCTCCTTTCACTCTTAGGCATCCGTGAGGCATCACCCAGTTCCCAAATAGAAAAACACTAGATTGTTACATTACTAATTATCCCAAAAGCTAAAATTGTTAGAAAATAGACTCAACAATATATATCAAGTTATCCAACACTCCCCTCATGTGCGACTCTATCTCGCAAATGGAGAGGCAAACAAATTGAACTAAGCAAGTGCATCAATAAAAACAAAACACAGTACACAATAACAAACATAACAGGAAAATGGACAAAACTAGAACCTAAGAGCTCGTAAAACTAGAGCGTTGTTACCATGTTAAGTTACTAATTGTCTCAAAAGCTTAAGCTATTAGGAAATTAACCCAATAATGTTTATTAAGCCATCCAACACAAATAATAATTCGCAACTTTCCCATGATAGGTTGCTTCCAAATAAATACTACTGGCAGCAGCCTCGCCCAATCAAAAGAGAGAAAAACAATGAAAAAAGAAACTTCCTCTTTAACCCTTTTGCTCCAAATTTTCTCACCAAGTAAGCTAGTGGTAACTTCTTAAAAGAAATTGAGTTTCAGGTGCTTAGCAAATGGAAGAGATGCATACAAACTACCCAAAGATATCAAGGGCAGACTTCAATCAGTAAATTTATTGACTCGACAAATTTAAAAATCTCAGTCTACAATAGAATTACTAAATGCAAACAAGATGAATAACAAGGATGCATGCACTGTGGGATTAGTTTATTTATGCAGGCCGGATAGAAAATCTCGGTTTTAATTAAATAGATTATAGAACATCGGGGATTTTTTTATAGATAATAGAAAATCTTAGCTTCTTTACAAGTAACAGAAAATCATGGCATTAGGAGCCAGAGAATTGGGGATTTATTACCTGTCAGGACAATGAACAACAAACTGCAGGACCTAATTCAACAATGGAATAGAGGGTACAAAATGCATCCAGACTCTAGACCAACCAGCTTAGCACATCAATACATGTCAAGTAACCTGTCGTGCCCACAAGGCACCTTTCGAGCTCATTAATTAACACAGTCAATTATTATTTTTTTCAACCGGTACTTTACATTATTCAAGTCAGTTGATACATACAAAAAAGTAGAATATTTTACCTTCTTGGATCTTAAGGAAATACATGAGCATAAAGAAAATGAAAGAATA
This sequence comes from Heliamphora pulchella, assembly GCA_032270985.1. Classification (NCBI taxonomy): domain Eukaryota; kingdom Viridiplantae; phylum Streptophyta; class Magnoliopsida; order Ericales; family Sarraceniaceae; genus Heliamphora; species Heliamphora pulchella. The sequence goes on from JAULJZ010000005.1 coordinate 7,520,926, forward strand.
TCCATGTTTCGACACTTCTTCAGCACTGCTTTATCCAAACAAAACAAAATAAGCAGAGGAAGCAATTAGCATCATGGTCAAGCTCACAAACAATGTTTGTGAGTTTTGTAATTCCTCCACAGAAAAGGGTGGACCAGTCCCTTCAGGCTTTGAGTGACTCCAGGTGATTAGGAAGCAGTTCCTAAGTTGATCAGTTTTTGACTAAGAAGCAAACAACATAGGTAAGTACACGGGACACGGTGGTTTTCAAAATATTAGAGACAGACATGGCAAATATACAGGAAAATTATTTACCCCAAAAAAATATACAGACGAAAAATAATTTTTTATATTTTTTTTTTGTTATGTATACAAATATAACATCAACAACAAAAATATTTTTTAAAAAACAATAACTATACATTAAAAAAAACTTTTGATGCATAATTCAACCCTCATTCAGCACACACTATAACAACCCACTAACATAGTAATGCAACAAAGAAGAGTACCTCACAAACTCATCAACAAACTACTGTAAGTTTAGAACTCAATTATAAATGCAGATAAAAAACAACTCAATAATGAACATGCAAGTATACAACAGGCATTGTCCCTAAAATGTCTGATGCGTCCATAAACAGAAAACAGAAAACAGAAAACAGAAAACATGTATTCGAGCTATGTCCCTAACATAACCAACAGAAGATTTAATCATTACAAAACAAGAAATGTCACATGGCATGTCGAGGCACATTGATGTCCAACATGCATCGAACGCCGTGGCAACTAAAATGAAGTGTATGTGCTACGTAGGTTTTTTACACTCTACATTATATCCTTACTATAGGGTTCAACTTTCACAAACAATCTGCTTTCCATGACAATTTTGAAGAAGAAAACCCAATGATGGATTTACAACAATACCAGAAAGAACACACCAAGATTGCCATTGGATAAAAGGTTTTTTTTGTGACTCATTCTCTATTGCTTTCAAGAAGGGATTACAGGGTTACAAAAGGAAAAATAAGTTTAGGCTATAGAGAAATCACACTTCCCATAACAGTTGCAGCAAACTTAATGCGATGAGGGGAAATTTTGGTTCAACTTATACAATTACTAAAATTTGTGAAAATGGTCAAGACAGAAGTAATCGATATCAACTTCATTGTCCGAATATCACCTTTCATGCAAGCCCAGAGTAAATATAGATGAATCATTGGTTTTTTTTTTTTTTTGCCAGGTCTCAGAGGATGAGTACATCAACATTAGAACATTTCCAAAAGGGTTAATTACACGAACCACCCCATGGTTTTTTAACAAGATGCTGGGAGATCCCCTCCATTAAGGTGTTGTCAATGGGCTTGATGCAAAAAGATTACACCGTTATTTGTAATTATAAAAAAATACTATAATTTGGTTTATTATAGCGAATGATGAATAAAAAAGTATTAAAGTAAAATGGGAAACTTATAATAAATATTGCCGACTGTTCACTGAAAACTATGAAAGGGGGAGGAGGCCAGTGCAATCTCAAAAATCACATGGGACCCGTACTTGTCAGATGGTCTGTGTCATTATTAAATATCAAAAAGAAAATAACATGATCAAGACGAAACAGAAAGTACCATCCACAATACTGCTGTATCAAAAGCCTGGTGGACAATGGCTGTCAAGCACTGGAAAACAGCCGGCATGAGGTTAGGAGTTTTCAGGTATTCAAACACACAGCTGAAGGCACTTCTTGGAGCAGTTAGACTAGGATCGCCATTAAGAATTCCACCATTGCTGCTAAATCGTATTATCTCTAGAAAAGCTACCGCAACTAGATAAGTTGCCTTCACACCTGGACAAGTTATAATAACCACAAGGCAATATTTCACACACAAAATATTGAACTAAGAAATCTTGTTTTAAGAACTATCGAACTCAAAGCCGTATCAAGAAAAATCCAAAACCACCAACTTCACTCGTTTGAAGCCAACAACTGTTGGCCTGCAAAACAATGACAGAACATTGAAATCCATCTGCTCACAACAGAATATTAAAGAGTTTTACCAAACCTGAAATGCTGCTCATCGCTGCAACATCAACTCGCCCTCCTAAAGCAGCAGAAAGAGCAGTTCTTCGGGCAACAGCAGCTTTCTCATTACCAACTCCTCGACGACTTCCAGGGTTATGAAGAGCAATAAGTTCCAACTCATCTTCAAGCCATTTCACAGAGCTAACCACCTGGAGTGAAAACAGAATGTTCTATCAACTTTTGAGTGGTATATTTACTATTATAATTAATAAGGATCGTCCCCATTAACAATACAATAATAGCAGGTGGTAAATATACCACCTAAGTTGGTAGCAGCAGTGTTGGATCATTGCATAAGTGTTGAGCATAATGATGTACCAAAATCAATACACAGCTAAGTTGGTCCACCTTTGCTAACATCCCATGTAACAGAGACTAACTAAAGGAAACTGTGTCATGGCAGAAATTACGGTCCTTTGCATCCCCATAAACATCAGAGGCACGCCTCAAAGGTGTCCAAAGGTAAGTAAAGACAAAGGAAAGGGAAGAAAATAATAAAAATGCGATGTCATACAAATTTCTTATACAAGGCAAGTGTGCAGAACACAATTCTAAATAAAAGATAAAAAGTCATAAGGAAAAAATGGTTAATATATATTTGCATGAATTGATTACAATAATGGGTGTTACCCAGATCTTAATGCATGTGTCTATGTGTGCTTGCCATGTACTCAGCTCCGTGTTTTACTTTTCAAATGTGATATCAGCTTCTCCACATTGTCTTGTGCCCATGTGCCATGTCCGTAACCATGTAACATGATCCACACAGCTGCTTAACCCTTGGCACAAGTTTACTTGCCGAGAAAGGATCAAATGAAATGAAAAGGAAATTAAACTGATTTCATTTACATATTGCTGTGAAAGTGAGTTTCATCCAAAGTCTTCTCTTGAAAGAACCATTTTCCCTCGAATCATTTCTTGTATGTATACAGATTGTGCGTCGCCAGTAGGTAGAGAGCCTTTTTTTTTTTCAAGTCTCCCACAAGCTAAATGGGTGATACAAAACCCATTCTTTTCATACCTTGCTCTCACTTTGAATTACTTTTTCAGGGGACATACTCACCTGTATGATATGTGGACAGCCGTAATAACATTCTAGCACATAATGTGTTTGGGCTAGTATCACCAAGTTGTTTGTGCATGACTTCTTGGATTTTCCCTAGGTGGAACACAACCAAATATATATGCACTACCTGTTACTTTAAGTTCAAATATCAGTGTGGTTATGTATATACATGTAAAATTTTCTTGATGGATTTAGAATTTCTAAAACAAGTGGTATATTAACGACTCTTGAACATCGTGCGTAGAAAAAAGCAAAAAGGACATTGTTCTTGCATGTTTGGACTAACAGACAAGACAATAAAATAAATAAGTGAATTATGAAAAGATACAGGTAGAATTGAAGTAACAAAAAAAAAACTGAAAATACGAAGATAAAATTAAAATGCAGAACTCAACACTGGCATTCGTGAGATGCTCAACTCAACGTGAAATCCCCAAAGTACACAAAATAGTATTTATGGGCCCTTTTATATCCAACAACAGACAACTTCCAAAGAAATTCTAACTTTTGGAAGCCCCAATGTGACTTGAACTGGAATTGCATGGCCGAGGGTGTTAGATATATTAGTATTATTATTATTATATATATTGATTATCCGGTGTGTGTGAGTATATGGATGTAATAGTGTTTCCTATCTTTATTATAAATAAGAGTGCTTGCCTATCCATTTGAGTACGGCCTCCCATTATTCTCTTTCTGATAACATGGTATCAGAGTCTCCATGAAACCCTAACCCTAGCCTCCAACAGTTGCCGACAGCCACCCAGCCGCCGACCACCCTTAATCCTTGAACAGTGCCGAC
>JAULJZ010000005.1:7524955-7537450 GCA_032270985.1 Heliamphora pulchella
ACCACCCGAATCAGATCTTAACACTTTAATACCTAAAGAGAATTGAGTTTCAATAAATGCCACAAATTGTTGAAACACAAAAAATACCTCTAATTTAGAATGAAGAAAATAAATCCAGGTATATCAACTATAATCATCAATGAATATGACAAAATATTTATAATTTGTATGAGATATGACAGGTGTAATACCCCATACGTTACTGTGGATCAAATCAAAACAGGTATCAGCACGACTATCATGTGTAGGAAAGGAAAGACTTACTCTTCTCCAATTTACATGTAGAGCAATCAAACGAGAGACGAGAAGAAAAAGAAAATTGATCTTTATTACCCAACAAACCAGAGTTAATTAAATGAGACAGAACAATAGAATTAGGATGACCCAAACGTTTGTGCCAGACATCAGTCTTATTGTTATCAGTGGTATAAGCCAAAGAAAAGCAAGAAGGCATAGAAAAATGAAGAGGAAACAAACGTCCAACTTTAAGCCCCTTCGCGAGTATCTTTCCCGACACCTGATCTTTCACAATACAACCATTACGAGAAAACCCAACATTACAGTTATTATCAACCAATTGACCAACGGAAATGAGACTAGTAGAAAGCTCAAGAGATACAAAAACTTTTTTAACTACTGAATTAATATTCCCAACAGCATGAATAGGGAGTTGACTACCATTAGCAGTCTGAATGTACGAAGAGCCATGATAATTCCGAACATTGGTATGCGTGTTGGAGGAACTAGTCATATGGTTAGACGCACCAGAATCAACAAGCCAAGATGAAGATGATAGTGTATTGTTACCTTGAAACCCTAAGGCTGAAAAGGCTGACATAATCATTTGCTGAACGATTTCAGGAGTAAGAACAACAGAATTACCAGCTGTAAAAGAAGCAGCCGTACCCGCCGCAGCTTGAGAGGCATTAGTTTGGCGATTCTGGGGACGAGTGGGACAGTCTTTGATAATGTGTCCTGACTTCTTGCAATAATTGCAAGACTTCTTGGCATATTGGGCAGCAATATGCCCATATTCCTTACAGCTAAAGTATTGGACCTTCCACATATCTCTACCCGTGCTTTTCCCGTGAGCTACATAAGCAACATCGTTAGAGATCAAACGATTCTGCTAAAAAATACCTTGTGTTGCAAAACATTATTCTTCACAAAATAATTCCCCAAAGCACATATCCAAAGAGGGAGGAGGATCACGATTCATCAAATTGGAGCGAGTGGCCTCATATTCCATTTGTAACTTCATAAGAAACTTATCTCTCTTGCCTTGTTCATGAACCTCCTGAATAGCAGCTAGAGATCCAGCTGGGACCTTGACATAAATAATATCAATAAATTCACTCCACAAATTCTGAAATCTAGAAAAATACTCTTGGATGGAGAGATGCCCTTGATTGTAATTGGCGATCTCATTTTCCAACTGAAAACGTCGTGCTATGTGATCCTAGTTGTAAACTTTCTTCAAAAACTCCCACATACTTTTAGCAATCTTGTACGACCTCAGATATAGGACAATCTAAGGATCAACAGACCCCAAAATCCAGAGCATTGCACGAGCATCCTTGACCGTCTACTGAGCCAGCTCTTTAAATTCCGTAGGAGCAGGATCACTGCCATCGATATGGCCCCATAACTATTTTTCCATAACAAACAATTGAAACTGAAATTTCCAAGCAGAATACTTTTTTCCAGTAAAACGGATCCCGAAAAATTCGCTAGTAGACATGATAAAACCACAAAAAGGACCACTAACACAAAATCACGAGCAGAGGCGCGAGAACCACGAGAAAACCAGAGAATCACGAGAAACCAGAGGTGCGAGAGATGATGACCAGAGACTCGAGAGACACGAACCAGAGTCGCGAACCAGAGAGAACCAGAGAGTCGTGAACCAAGAGAACCAAAGTCGCCGCGAACCAAGAGAGCCAGAGTCAGCGCGACCAGAGAGGTTGCCGACGAGAACCAGTGAACAAGAAACCAGAGTCGCCGACGAGAACCAGAAATGACAAGAACCAAAGTTGGCGCGACCAGAGAGGTCGCCGACGAGAACCAGAGAACCAAAAAAACAAACTAGAGTTGCCGATGAGAGAGGACGAGGATTCCGGCAAGGCCATCTCTCAGACAACACCAAGAGAGTGACGGCTAGGGTTTTTTTTTTTAAGTTTGGCTCTGATACCATGATAATATTTTTGAATTGCTTCCTCTTTGTGAGGTTCCCCTGTTTATATACAAAATTATTGTTCAAATACAAGGCTAAATTTCAGCCATTAGTATCAATCTATCCTAACCAAAAAGGAAATAATATATGTACAACTATGCCATAATTATAGCTAAATATATCCTGATTATGGCTAAATATATGGTTAAATATATCCTGATTGACAATGTCTATGTTGGCCAGAGGTGACCAGCAATGGCAGTAGGAGGTGGTGGAGAGGTGGGAGCGGCCAGACGTAGGAGGAGTTCCCGAAAATGGTCGTTGATTGCCAAAAGTGGTAGACAAAGATAAGAGGAAGGAGGAGTCACCAAAGAGGATAGTCAATGTGGCAATGACGATGATGGAAGCCAACAACTATGATTGGAGGTGGCGACACAGTTGTCAGAGGTGTTGGCCGGTGATATTGGCCAAAGGTGGGAGTGGTCAAAGGGGAGGAAGGGGGATAAGAGAATGTATAGTTGTTTACAACAAGCTCTTTACAAAACAAGTAAAAACACATATCAAGCTCTTTACAAAACAAGTAAAAACACATGTTTATCATGTTTCCTACATTTTAGTAAGTTATAAAAGTTGTTTGCATTTCTTTGAAAACAAGAAATTGACAAATCAATTTGAGCAAAATAAAAATTACAACAAAAGTAAATAACATACAAGAAACGCACGCTAAGCCTAAAACTGATCCTAAACTCCATTAGATCATGCAAAAAATAGACTCCATGCAGAATATACCTTTTTTAATTTTCTTGGCATGCATCTTGCCTCTAACATTGAAAGAACAAAACCCAGAATTTTGTGATTTTGACTATGATATGCCATCATAACTGATCAAGTATTTTCACAGCAGTGAAATTGTGAACTCCATTTGATGTCAAAAAAGGATAAGTCTTCTTGATCAAAGGGAAAATTATATCACTAAAAGTAAATTATGGAGCAGCAATTCTTGGGATGGAAAAACCCACCCAACAACAAATAAAATGTGTTACTAAAAAATAAGTCAAGGGATGGGGCTCAAGACAAAATTTCCCAGTTAGGTGGAACCCATATTTGCGAGTTGCGATCTGAACATTGATTGGCCTTCCTGAACGTGTGCTGGATCAGTACTTGTTCCAGTGGTCCTTGAGGCAGGAGTGGAGGTAATTAAGGACTGGTGGGGGCTTGTGCCCCCACTGAAAAGTTCAAAATCCCACTATTATTCTTATGTTTTTTCAATACATTATTTAGAGACAAAGACAACATAGCACAAAAAACTAACCCCCAGCTTTATTTGGAGTGCATGGCCCTTAACCTTCGCACTCGAAATCCCAAGCTTTTACCATTGCCCCAATCAAAAACAACTACTTGCAGAACAAGTATACAATACGTATTAATGTGCACAAAATAAAAGAGTTCAGACTAAAAAGCTTTGCAAAGTAGTTTGACAATATCTTCTTCAAATCAACAATCTAGTGTAACAATGGAAAACATCTACTTGCAGAACAAGTCTATAATACTTAATACGTATTAATGTGCACAAAATAAAAGAGTTCAGACTAAAAAGCTCTGCAAAGTAGTTTGAAAATATATTCTTCCAAATCAACAATCTTGTGTAACAATTCCCTTGACAAATAAAACATTTATGAGATGAGGAACAACAATTTTTTCAATTCCAGAAAAACAACTAAAAGATTCAAAAGAGTAAACCAAGGGTAAACCAAAATGGCAAAGGTTACTTGTGAAGATGAATCTTACAAGGGGTGGGGTCCCTTGAGAAATGCGCTGGACAGCAGAAGACCACTGAGTATTCCACATGTATGGTCCACCCACAGCTTGAAGGGCCATTGCACCCATACTCCCCACACTATTCAGCGTAGTGGAAACGGACTTTGTCGGAACCTCGGTTTTCTGTATAGGAGGGGCCAAGCCGAAAAGAGCAATGTAGAACCACAGGTTGCGAAATAACTTGAGAAGTGAAGGTTCCACATCTACACTTGGAACAAAATCCGAACATATTTCCGCAACGGCAGGAAGTAGAGGTCCAAGAAAATCTGCTCCACTCCTGCAGATATCGAGGTCATAGTCTAGAAAAACTAGAAAACACAGCAAATCAAGATAATAAAATTGATGTGGAAACTAAAAACAACCAGAGAATCATGGTGACAAACCCTTTTTAATATAATAATTAAAAAAGGAATTGTACGTCAAGTATGACATGCCATGCCATTGAACATGCTGTATTTGGATAAAACTCTACCTTCCACTTTTAGACTCTGCAGCTAAGCCTACATCTGAACACAAAGATAGCAGACGGTGACGATAGTCCGACCGCAATTTAGCACTGGAAAGAGTACTAGCAATTAAAAGAAATCCTGCAGGAACAGTCTAGAATGATTGAACAAGTGAGCATCTGTTTAATAGAATCAATTCCATGAAAAACTTTATATTTTGACATTCAATTCGCATATAAAGAGTTATGGTACCTCAACACGCTCTGTTGTAGCTTCTGGTGCCATGGTTTTGCTTTCAGCTGAGCCAACACTGGAAAGTTTACTCAAATAGCTTCTTGTCATCAAAACAACAGTTTCACGATAAGACTTATCAAAACCTAAACTCGCCATGCGAGAAACAGCGTCAAGAAGCTGCAGTAACTCAACAAATACAGGTTGAGAAATCATGCCACAGAATTAATGATGTATTTATCAACATCTCAAATGGAAATATTGAAGTGCAAAAGTACAGAATATATAAGAAATAGCAAATCCTCTGAAGAGAAATTTCTTACTTGTAGCCGCAGCAGGCCAGGGGTTGAAGCATCACCCTCTTCTAAACTCTCAATGAAGAGTGGCAGTATCATGTCTACCACTTCAGGCTTCTTAACAGAAACATTCAGATCAGCTAGCAAGCGTATAACATTAAGCTGCACAACAGGAACTGGCTGCTTCTCTTTCCCATCCTTAACAAAAGCTCAAAAGAAGATAACAGTGTAAGTACCCTTATTAAGACTCCTGTACTTAAAGTAAGCTATTGTCAATATCAATTAGGGGCATGCAAACAACCTGCACCAACCCGCGTGGTTTATGTGGGTGATTGGATTGGGTGGGTTGATTAAAAAAATGAGGTGGGCAGGTTGGTTGCGGATTATATGTCTTCAACCTACCACCAACCCATCTAGGATATGTATTAATTATCGTATTCTTACATACGACAAATCTAATCTCATGTATATATTATCAGTCACATGAACTTTAATAATTTATAAAGAATAAATTAGAACATTTATGATTTTGATTGTTATTATTATATACTGTGAATATCTTTTTAGATAAATAGCATATTGTAAATAATGTTGTTAGAAATATTTAATTTTATTATTATTATGGTTGTTGTTGTACTATTGTTTTTAGTTGGTCTTTTGCATAACGTGTTAAGTATTTTTTTTTTTTTTTGAAAGAGAAAGATTTTCTAATTTTTTTATAAACTAATTTTAAGAAAATAACCCAAAGTTTTATAACCTTTGAACAAACCACAAAAAAAAATATCCAACCACTGGTTTTGACGATCAGTGGGATAGTGATGGGTAGAAAAAGCTTCCTCCCGCCAAATGTGGGTTGGTTGAAAATTTTCTCCCAGCCTGCTCCAATCCAACCGGCGCGACGCACCCCAAATAACAATTATGCAAAACGTTTATATGCCATGCAATTATTGGCAAAAGTACTTATACATGTATCATATTCACTGCGAAAGCGCTGCTACTGATTCCTCTTCTTATTTTCTTGGTTGCAGACCTATATATTTAACTAAGGGAATATAGGTTAACGTCAACAGAGTTTGTGCTACAAATTAGTCCAAAACCAAATGAGGTTTTTTTTGGCAATTTTTATATGCAAGGGAGGTAAAGTGCAGCTTTGGCGCTAAACCTTGGGTGTTAAAGTGAATTTTGACCAAAAAGTATGGAATACACCGTAGTTCATAATGCTGACAAAACAACTTAGATTCAGAATTCTACCTCTATTTCTTTTCTTATTAGCAACAAAAGACTATTAATAAAGGAAAAGAATAAAATCATATAAGGAGAAAAAGGACACAAGTCCTCCAAGACATAAAAAATCAAAAATTACACATCATGCATCGCCTTCCAATCCCTACTAACTAGAAATAAAGGAATCCCCTTAAACCAAGAAGATACAAAAGCCCAAAAGGATAACAAATGACATATCCTATTCAAACCCCCTCTAGATCTTCAATCTTCTTCACGGATTCTGGCGTTACTTTACAAGCAAATCACCAAAGATAATAAACCTGGGTATTATCATTAGAATCAAAACTCCAATAATTCACATGCAACATCTCAATGAACAAAGGAGGAGGCACTCAATCCATATACACCAAATGTAACAAATTACGCCGCAATGCCAATGCCATGTGACAATGCAAAGTAGATTACCAATGCTTTCTTCGTCCCTCCTACACAAAATAAACCACGGAGGAAGCAAGAGACAATTCAGTCTCCTTCCAAATCATATCATTGGTATTAAAATTCTTTTTGTAAGCCAAAAACATGCAAAAACTTTCACTTTGCAGGAGGGTATGTTTGCACTCCAAGGCAAATACTCTTTATATGGAGCAAAGATTGGTACATTTGGGTTGTAATAGTTTTCTAAAAGAAACACTTGCGGGAGAAAAAAAAACTTAAGAATCGTCAATACTTTACATTTCCTGGATTGATACCTCACAAAAACACCATAAAATATAGCTAGCAAAGATGCTGTCACTAACCGCTTTATCATAAAGTTTTTTGAAAAAATATAAAATTGTAAGAAAGAGGTGTGCCACAAAAGTGGTCAATGAAAGCAATAGAAATGTTATGGAATCAAGATCAATTATACAAAAGAGGAAACAAAACGAGGAAACTCGTGATCAAAAGAATAATCCCCAATCCTAACGTCCCCCATAAACGAATTTTCACCCCATTCCCCAATTTAATATAACAAATCAAGAAAATCACGTCAAGACCTAGAAAAATGCATTGCGATGAGCCAGGTCCAAAAGTTAACTTGCTAAGGCATTAGGCCAAGACGATAGGTTAAGGTGAAGGTGAAGGTGATGACCAAGTCCATAAACCTTTCCCACATCGCTTGGTAAGTAAGTCCATAAGTATAAATGTGAGCTATTAACCTATATGGTAAAACACATTTTAAAGTTGTACGGTGCAACCCAAAGCAGGCAATATTGTAGTTCGTGAGTTCAAATCCTTACAAATGATAATAGAGCTTGTCCCAAATGAAAATGTGGGCATGCTCTCACAAGGAGATGTGTTTGGATGGGTACTATATGAAGACATGCTCTGGTGGATCCCATGCGGGGGCGAGATAGGACAAACTCCATATGGTGACAAGCTTGAGTGGGTTCCATAGGCAACGAGCTTCGGAAGCTTGACATGCTTGAGCAAGTCCCAAATGGGAATGTAGTGATATACGATTTTTTTTAAGCAGGGTGAATTGTGGTGATCCAAATCCAAAAACTAACACTTCCAAAAGCATTAGATTGGACCAATCTAGATTACGTGAGGTGAATATGATTACCAAGTCCATTAACCTATCCCACACTACTTGTGAGCGAAAGTTCAAGTGCCTTATAAGTATGAACTAAGCTACCTACTCAATGGCGGTTTTTACCCTTTCTTATAAATTTCCTAAAAGTCAACTATTAGAAAACCGCATTTGATAGCCACCTTTTGACCAAATGAGTTTTTTTCTTGTTTGATTTAAAGTTAATAAAAATCAAAAAAAGTCCTCAAAACTGGTTTTCGGAACTAATTGTCATATACCTTTTTAGATTTAATGAAACAATTTTATAAGTGATTGAAAGGAATCACACAGCAAGTCATTGAAATTTTAGAATCTCTATCATCGTAGTTCCTTAATTTTAGCAAAAAAAATCATAATAAATTAAAAAACTTAATTTTAGTTCAATCAGGATCTTAAACACATAAATCGCATCTATTAAAACTAAAAACTCAAACATAACTATGTTGTCTTTAAATATTGATATTTTTATTTTATAGCCCATAGTTTATGTTTTTTGTTAAAAAATTAGTGGATCTTTACATAATTTATTTAAAGTGGTATATTTGATTTTTATTTTTAATAGTTAAATTTTTAAAAACCCAAAATTGAGAGGGGGCACGTTCCCCCTTTGGTCCCATGCTTCCTCCGCCACTCTAGCTAGGACAGTGCATTTTAAAGTCGTGCAAATACAACTTAAAGTAAACAATATTGTACGATCCGAGGTCCCATCATTACAATAATTATCTTTACAAACCACGTGAGAGTCCCATTCGATATCTTGAATCTCATACTCTTGAAAACAAAATGCCAAGAAGATATGTGCTCCCTAGGAAATCTCCATAAACACTTCCCTAACACCACGCAATTTTTAGCCACAATGCTACCAAGAGCAAGACCCTTGGACAAGAAGAAACAATCAAACAACATCAGCATTCTACTCGCTCGTAAAATAAAGAAGTGTGAGGTTTATCTCCCTATTGAGAACAATAAGCTTGCACACTACTACCGTTAATCCTTTGGGCATCCCAATCCACAAGGCTCCTGCACGGTGGAGTTCGAGAATGCGTGCTATAAAGAAGCGTGTGGTTTATCTCCCCATTGAGAACAATAAGCTTGCTCACTACTCCCATCAACCACAGATCCTTTGGGCATCCCAATCCATAATGCTCCTGTACTGCGGAGTTTGAGAATGGTAGTACGCAGCTTTACTCCCGCATGCAGAAAGTCTGTTTGTGCAACCTCTAATCCTTTCAACCTCATAATTCTTAATAGAATCAAGGTCTCAAAATCAAAGATAATTCTACTAAGCAATCCATCAGAGTGGTGAAAATGGAAGGAGACAAAAGATCCCCATGCTCCTGTGAACCTAAAGAAACCTTACATTTCACTTAGGTTCCAAAAAACAAAAAACACAACCTAAACTCACATTTCGTTTTGTGGGAAGAAAATTGAGGGATAGGAAGATGGAGAGAAAAGAGGGGAAGTAAAAGGAAAGAGTCAAGAGAGTTTCCATCCTTCGGTGTGAATAAAAGGAACAAAAAAAGAAAAAGAAAAAGGACACGTGCACGGAGTTTCTATGGGCCCATGATTTCCTTTATTTGCAAATACAACCAAAAGGAGGAGCCTTCTTTACATTTTGCCTTCAAACAGCACCCTAGTTAACCATGCAGGTCTACTGGTAAATAAAAAACTACCGCTTTCATTCCTTTCTTCCTCCTTTCCTTCATCCTTAAATAAACCCAGAGGAAAGGGAAAAGGACAATATTGCCACCCTAGGTATCCATTTTACATTCCCCTTGTCTCAATGTTCTCCATCCATCTTGTCAAACAAAACATGCATTAGTGGAAGAATTTGTACAAAACAATAGCCTGAGCATAAAAGTAGTGAAATAATAACTCCTATAAAGAAGGATAACAAAAGTGTGTGTGATTAGCACCCAACTTTGGCTAATACATGGAGAGCTATCAGTTACAGGTCACTTCATTATTAAAAAGCCTAATCATATAATTGCATTTTAAAATGGCAAATGAAATGCACAAACATCCATGTGCATTCAGAAACTCGAACGTGGCACACCCATAAGCTCGTGTGTGCGCTTGCGTGTGCATGCACGGGTGGATATTATGTGTTTGTGGCTCAATAACCAGAATATATGGCTAACCTCTTCATCATAATCATTCCGTTCACGAATACTTGTTGCTAATCCCATGATAAACGTGTCCACAGGAGATCGGTCCTTGCTCCAACCAAATTCAATAATCTCACAGCTTGTTTTCAATACACTCTCGAACATGGCTCCCTGGCTGTTGCCCCAAGTATCAGCCTGTTTTGAAAAAGAAGTGATGTGAAGACAAAGTTTACTGCTTATTGTGCATTAGATAGACAATCTAGCCCTCGATAAATCTGAGATATGTACCTGCGCACATGTGGCTAGCACAAGGGGCTTTAGGCGAATAAGCAAAACCCGTAGGAGCTGACCTCCACGAGTGAAAGCAATTTGGGCCATTCCCGCAAGCAAAGAGCTGAAGAGCTCCTCACATATTCTCAATTTTCGCCACACTGAAAATAAACATGCTTCCGCAGCGTCTACCAACAGTGCAATAGTACCGAGCAACAATTTCTTTGATGATTTTCCATCAGAATCAAGGGAAGCAAGACTTTTTATTTGTAACTTCGCTATAGCTAGAAAAACAGATAGTTTTGTATTGATCCTAGCTTTAAGTAGTGGCCCCTGTTCTGTCCAGTCACGCTTCCTTATCTGCCCAAAAAAAAAAAAAAGAAACGAGTTCTTTCATTTTTTTTTCTCTTCCTCTATTCAGTAAATTAATTATTTTCTCCATATCTAAACGTTTCAATCAAGTTAAGGGTTGTTTGTTAGGCATAATTTTTACCTTTAGAAAAGCAGGCATTGACTGGAGCTGTTCCTTCGCAATAATCCTCACCTGCTCCAATAGTTTGGGATCTATGTATACTTTATCTAAAATGTGTGCAATCAATTTGAACGCAATTTCTTGTTTCTCAAGGCTCTCCACTGACTCCTCCTCAAAGGAGAGAACCAGCCGCCTGTAGGCCGCAGCAGCACTGCCTCCACCGCCATCATTGAGCCCAACACTTCCAATGCTTGTAACCAACTGATCCACGCTGCTCTTCCATGCTACACCGCCCCCATTCATCACCAATAATCTTGAAGGTGTCGTAGCATCATCAGCAACCCTGGACGCTGAACTGCTTGACGAATCAGATGCATTGCTCACTTCATTTCGTGGACTAAAGCTCTCATTCGGTTGGTAATGGTTTGCAGTAATGGGTGAACTCCGAGACGATGTGTCTGGAGTTGCCGGCACAAGATCCCTGGTGTAATTCGGAACAAAGCTCACGAAATGATCAAGGAGAAATGAAACCAATCTATCGGCATCCGAAGGAAGAATAGTCAAGAAACTCTTCGACAGAGCTCTCAAGAAAGCCCTAGAAATTCCCAAATCTCCACTCACGTTACCAACTGCCGATAGCACAATCTCTCCCATGAACCCCGCAACATCGGCGGCGAAATCTGATGACAATTCCGTCGCCTTCGACACATAACCCAAGAAATCGCCATAAAATGAAGCAATAGAATCGACCCCAAACGACTGCGGCCAGAAAGATTGGTTGAACGAAGCCGGCGTCGACCGAAGAAACTCAAGAACCACCGATTGAAGATGGGGATCGCTGTGATTAGGGCATTTGGAGAGAAATCTAGCAACGGCGACAACGGCATTGAGCTGAGCCCGAACAACCCTAGGAGATCCAGCGAGAAGAGCCTCCGGCGACGGGCATCTGCCGCACATCCACGCAAGTTTATCGGCGAATTGCCCCGGGTTCTGTGCAATCAAGTCGCAGAGCTCGATCAAGGGCTCCATTCCCATCCAATGTCCAAATCTTCAAAAACAAATTCCAACAAAAACAAAGGACGCTCCTTTAGGACATTAGTCCTCAACAATCAAATCGCGTAGCTCGATAAAAGCTTTCGTTACCAATACACGGCACGTAAGAGAGAGAGAGAGAGAGAGAGAGAGAGAGAGAGAGAGAAGAAATAATGCTTTTTACAGTGAAAAAATTCAGAGGAATCGAGACATGGAGCTCATTTGGAGCTCTGAAGATAGAATGCGAAATCCGTAGAGAGAAAGAGAAGAAAGAGAATGGCGTAATTAGGGTTTAGATGGACGATCGCCGTTGTTGATGATGATCGTCTTTCAAATGGTTCGGTGCCGTTGTTGATGATCGTCGCTGATCCTCTGCTTCGCCATTTCTCTTCTCTCTCTAATACGTTGGTTGTCACGCCTGCATTTGGGTCAGGGGCACACTCGCGCCTCTCCCATATCTTTGTTTATCACGTTTTCCGGATTTCTGTAGTGTCTCTTTCCAATTAACGTCTCTGTTTTTCCGCCGCCGTACGTGAATTATCGAGACACGGTTGATACGTTTGGCCAGTTTACAACTAATTGTTTATAAATTTTACACTTGTTAATTTAATTTTTAAGTTAAATTTTTTATTTAAATTACTTTAAGCTAGATAAATAAAAATATAATAAATTATAAAAAATATTTAAAATTAAAAGGCAATCATCCAAAATATTTTATTTTAAAGCAATTTAAAGCCAAAAAGCAAAAGAATAAAACAGCAAAAAGCTTTAAATTACAAGAAATTGCTATAGTTTTTTATTTATTGTTATATAATT
>JAULJZ010000005.1:7537550-7549201 GCA_032270985.1 Heliamphora pulchella
TTATTCGAATCTTGTTTCCTAGTTAGTCTTATTACTATTATTATTAGAGTTTCTATAACCTATATATATTATGTATTCCTTTATTGTTATTCAACTCTTTCTGGATTATTATGCAATAATAATAGTTTTTTCCCTTTGTTAACATGGTATTAAAGCAGGGTTCGAAACCCTAGTACGCCGTCGACCTTTCTTCTCTTCGACACCATTGTCGTCTTCTTCTTGGTACCTCGACTTGTCCTCTCCTTTGCAAAAACCCTTTGCTCTTCTTCCTTCGGCGCCATCAACTTGCTCTTCTCCCTTCGGCATCGTCGACTTCACCTTGCACATACGTCGCCTACCCTCGAAGCTCCTCCCTTTGGCGCTGTTGACTTCACCTTGTGTTTGTGACGTCGACCCTCGAAACCCCAGATATCCTAGCTGTCGACCCTGGAAACCTCTAGAATCTCATAAACCCTAGCCGATGACCTTCGAAACCTCAGAAACCCTAGCTGTTGACTTGCAAAAAACCTTTGAAACCCTAGAAACCCTAGTTGCTGACCTTCGAAACCTCTAAAAACCCTAGCTGCCGCAACCTATAGCGCCGACCACAGCAACCCTCTGCCTTGCCGACCTCCGACAACCTTCTTCAGTACATCGGTGACCTCCGGCGACCTTATCGGAACCCCTCTGTCTTGAAGTACATTGGCGACCTCTGGCGACCCCGCCAGAACCTTCTCTGTCTTGAACATTGACCCGTTCTGCCCTCTATGTCTTTCTAGGGTATGGCCTTTAGCAAAAAAGATATCGGTATTATGTCCCTGTTTTCAAACTCCTATATATCTCACGTCATGTCATGTTTCTCGAGCATCTCTTCTATTTCAATTTTCGTCCCAAGTATTCCCCAATCTCCAAGGACGATTTGATTTTTCTGGATCTTTTTCCTCTCGATGTGCTTTCTGACGAGTTTATATCTAATCTTGATGTTACTCAGTTACCTCCCTCATCTCGCCCTCCTCTGCCTTCCTTTTTCCCGGTAGTCTACTCTCGCTAAATGGTTACCTTTTCTCCCTCGTTGCCCACCAGCTTTGATCCTGCTCCTACTGCTCCTTTAGCGTCCAATCCTACTGAATGACGCTATCCTTTACGCACCCGTACACCACCGGTAAGACTTGGTTTCTCGCATACATGTTTTTCTCCATCCTATCGTGGTTTTTTAAAGTCTATTTTTACCTATTTTGAGCCTCAATCTTATAAGGAAGTATGTACTGATCCTTATTGGGTGAATGCCATATCTGAAGAATTGACTGCTTGATGCAGAATGCGGAGAGTTGAGAATGGTGAATAGGTAGCGCACAAGGGTCGAAACCCTAAATCAAGGCCGCAACTTTAAAACTCAATTCTTTATTAATTCAACTCCCTTAATACATCATTTGAGTCGCTTATTTATAGGCTTAGAACCCGATTCTAAAAGAAATCAAAATTCTAATCAACAAGGAAATAAAAAAACACACCATAATTAAAAGAAAATTAGAATCCTAATGACAGAAAATAACTTAAATAATATCAATGACAATTATTAGACCAAAAGGGCTTATTAGCTCGCTCGGGCCATTGTGCTTAGCCCGAGATTTCCAAATAGGATAATGACTCTTAAGCCAATCAACAGCTACACCATCATTTCTCCTCCACTAAAATGAACTCGACTTCGTTGAGTGAGTAGGAAAACCAAGGATGCCAGCAGAAGGAGAAATGCGATGAACCAACAAAGAGTTCTTTTTTAACTTGACAGTACATGAATCGGTGGCATAAGTAAGCGTGTATTTTGTCTTGCCATCAACGAAGGAATAGGTGTTAGCACGCCCGGCATGCTTGACATTATGGTTGACCTAGGAGAATGCTGCAAAACTTGAAAGGAAGCACATCACACAACACCGTCTTTTTGAGCTTTCCAAGAGTAAATGTCTCAGGGAACTGCATGTCAACCTTAGGCTTGGTGTTGGTGATCCAGGCCACATGATAAGGTGCGAGGTGACGCTCGACCTTTAAACCCAATTTCTTCACCGCTTCTTCAGATACAACATTGGTACAACTCTCAGTGTCAATCACCAGAGATCAAACACAATCATTGCACTTTACCTTGGTGGTGAAAATCTGGCTACGCTGCAACGTTTTAGTTTGCTTTTTGTCCTTTTGAGTCGCAAGGAGAGGACGAATAATTCCTAGAGTACCAGCTTGTATTTTCTCATCAGAGGAGGAATCGAGAGGATCAAAGGGTTCAACAATCTGATGATCGAGTTTCACATTCACAAGTTCTTTTGTCGCCACAAGGTCTTCAGTCTCCAATATAGCAATAGGTTTAACAGCCCTATTAATTCTATGAGTAGGACATTCTCTAGTATGATGTCCAAATCCTTGACAGTTAAAGAATTTAGGCACGATATTACCTCCAAATGTAGGCGGGGAGGAAGTGGAAGCAGCGCGGGGAGGCTGCCCAGAGAACTTGTTACGAAAGGGCTTCGCAAAAGTCCTCTCACTCCGTGTAAAGGGTTCAGTTGGTGCACGTATTGAAGCCTTTTTCTTGATTTCGTCTTCCATCTGAAGGGTTACTTAGACTACATCTGCCATGAAGTATAGTATGCTAGCAGCTAAACCACAAGAGATTTGGGGATTCAAGTCTTGGCAATACATAGAGATCATTATATCTTCATTGCACGGGAACTCAGATCTAGTTGCTAAACTGTAGAACAGTCTGGTGTATTCTTCAACTGACTTACTGCCCTTTGTCAACTGAGTAAATTGCAAATGAGTTCCATGCTTGTAATTTGGAGACACAAAATAGCGAGTCATGGCAACCTTCATATCAACTTAGGTATAAATAGTTGTATAGTGCTCACGTTGATATTTTGTCCACCAAAGTCTAGCTATACCTTTTAATTTTGCTTTGGCAAAAAGTAACATTCTGACATCGGTCATGTGATACCAACGAAGGAAACTTTCTATGCTATGCAACCAATCAAAGAATATCTCTGGATCATGATCTCCATTAAAGTTAGGAACCTCCAATTTGACACCCTTGATTGCTCTTCAAAAAACTAGTGCTTGGGAGCTTATTCCATTGCCTACAGGTAAAAATTTCATTGGGTATAAGTGGGTGTACAAAGTTAAAACTCACTTCGATGGCTCTTTAGAGCGTTACAACGCTTGTTTGGTTGCTAAAGGTTTCTCTCAAGAATATGGTGTGGATTACGAGGAAACCTTTGCTCATATGGCTAAAATGACCACCGTTCGTACCCATATCTCCCTCGCTGCAATCCGTTATCGGCCTCTACTTCAGTTGGATGCAAAGAACATATTTTTCAATGGCAATCTCAATGAAGAAGTTTATATGCAACCCTTTCCAAGTCTATCTCATTCCCCAGGCTTGGTTTGTCGCCTTCATTGTGCCCTCTATGGTCTTAAGCAATCTTCTCAAACCTGATATGATCGTTTTCGGTCTAATGTTTCCCATATTGGTTTTCATCCCAGCGCACATGATTTGGCCATGTTTATCCGTTATACCTCTGCTGGTATTGTGGTCATATTCTTATATGTAGATGATATAATCATTATTGATCCTGACACTACCACTATTTCTGACGTCAAGCAACATCCCTTTCAAGAGTTTGAGATGAAAGACTTGGGCCCTCTTCGGTATTTTCTTGGTATTGAGGTGGCTACTTCTCCAAAAGGCTATTTTTTTCTCTCAAATTAAGTATGCCCAGGAGGTTGTTCACTGTGCACACCTCATCGATGACAAAATTGTTGAACTCCCGTTGAACTGCATGCTAAGTTTTCTTCTACTGATGGTGTGCCACTTGAAGACCCTTCTCTTTATCGGGAGTTAGTTGGGTGCTTGGTTTATCTCACTGTGACACGCCATGTTATAGCTTATGTTGTTCATGTTAATCAGTTTGTCTCGACTCCACACTTTACACACTGGGAAGTTTTACTCCGTATCATTTGCTATGTTCGGCACACTATCTTTCAAAGTTTGTTATTATTATCGAACTCCTCGTTGACTTTTTAGGCATATGCAAATGCCGATTGGACTGGTGATGTCTCCGATAGAAAGTCCACCGCTGGTTTTTGTGTCTTTCTTAGTGATTTTCTTATTTCCTTAGAAAGCAAGAACCGGTTTGTGATAACACTTTCTACTGCTGAGGCTGAATATCGGGCCATGGCCCATGGTACTGCTGAAATTGTCTGGCTTTGGTGGCTTCTCTCTGATCTAGGTGTACTCTCAACGTCTCCTACTTCTTTATACTGTGACAATAAGAGTGCCATCCAGATTGCTCGTAATTCTGTGTTTCATGAGCGTACCAAATATATTGAAATTGATTGCTATTTTGTCCGTTAACCATCTTCAGTTTGGCTTGCCATTTGTTTCGTTCACCTTGTAGCATTCTGATTTTTTCACCAAGACTCGTACTGCGGCTTGTTTTTATTTTCAGTTGGACAAACTCTCGCTGCTCTCTAGGCTCGCATCATGAATTTGAAGGGGGGGAGGGGGTGTGAGAATATATTATTAAGATATTTATCTATTATTAGGATTATCAGAATATACTATTATTATTGGGATATTTACCCATTATTAGGATCTTGTTTCCTACTTAATCTTATTACCATTATTAGGGTTTTTATAGCTCATATATTTGATGTATTCCTTCATTGTTATTCAAGCCTTTTTGAATTATTATGCAATAATAATAGTTTCTTTCTTTTGTTACATATCATGGTATATTCTCACCCTAATGAAGATTTTTAGATTTTAAAGTGAAATTTATCCTATATTTTGTGATATCTCAAGGTATCTCTTGTGATATATCCACTCTGATTTTCTGGCCTCGGTAACTTTTCATATTGCATCATTCTAATTATCTTATGTATAAATAAAAAACTCAGTTGCTTATCTAAAAAATAAAACAAATAATAAATTCAATATCTTATTTCATTATTATAGCTTTGTTGAACAAATCATCTGTCTATTTCCTTCGTTTTAAGGCACTTTCACACCCTTGTTGAATTTCTTTCCTTTTGGTGTTTTTCTGCATTTCATGTTCCAATGCTGCTTACTTGTTTATTTATGTTTTTATGGCCCTCCTTTTTATCAGATTTTAATGGTGTTTTGAAGCTTCTAAAAATTCCATGCATGTATATTAAGTACATCTCCCAATGACTGAATTGTGACATGAAACTGTTTAAACTTTAAAATCTTTAGCTGGTTTGATGTTAGAATTAATTAATTAATTTTATTGCTGTCTTTGTCTCTTCTTGAAACGTTATCTGTCTGCTGATTCTGTCCTCATTGTGCAGGCAGATTTTGATTTATGCAATGAGTGCTTCAATAATGGGAAGTTCGACTCTGATATGTCCCCAACGGATTTCATTGTCATGGAGCCAGCTGAGGCTGCTGGTTTAAGTGGCGGGAAGTGGACAGATCAGGAGACCCTCCTCCTCCTTGAAGCGTTGGAACTCTATAAAGAGAACTGGAATGAGATTGCAGAGCACGTTGCTACAAAAACAAAAGCTCAATGTATTTTGCATTTTGTTCAAATGCCAATTGAGGATACTTTTATGGACTGCGATGATGAGAATGATTCTGGTCTCAAAGAAAATGAAGGTCCAGCCACAGCAAATGATGATTCTTCTGCTTCTAAAGATGCACCTGAAACAACAGAGAGTAAGACTGCTGCAGATGAAAATCGGCCCGAGTCTTCTCCAATGAAACTTCCAAAGCCCAAGGATGCCGGTGAACTGAAAGTTGGCCAGGAAACTAATGAGAACTGTGCATTGAAGGCACTCAAGGAAGCATTTGAAGCTGTGGGCTCGTTCCCTCCACCTGGAGGCCAGTTTTCGTTTGCTGATGCAGGAAACCCTGTTATGGCATTGGTTAGTTGGAGCTTATATACTGAAAAATGAATAACTGATTTAATGAAATGGCACTCTGAAACTCATTAAGATGAAATAGTCTTTTGTGGCTTGGTATGGCACATTGCAATGATTCTAGACTCAGCCGAGGTTTAAAATCCCAGCACATACCAAGTAATGTTCCTTCTACATCTCTGTACGACTGCATAAAGCAGGTTGTATTATAAACATGTAGGATAAAATAATTCCTGTTTTAGCATTCTCCGAAGGTCTTCCTGATTGGTACTAGAAGTGTAAAGCTTCAAGTACTTGAGCTTAGAATTATGCTGTTCTAGCCCCTATGCACTTGCTCCTCCTTTCTTTTTCTTTTTTCTGGTCATCTTTTACTGCCTTCCAGGTAGAGAAAAAAATATGCTGATGAAAATTCTGAGGAGTGGTGACTGCTAGATTTATTATTATTATTATTATTATTATTATTATTATTATTGAAGTTGGCATAAAGAATCATTCAAATTTGTTTTCACGTTTGATTTGGTACATGCTGATTTTCTCTTCCTCAGGCAGCATTCCTGGTAAGATTGGTGGAACCCAATGTGGCTGCTTCCTTGGTCCGTACTTCTATAAAATCCATCTCTGGCAACGCTTCCAGCATGCAGCTGGCTGCAAGGCACTGTTTTCTTCTGCAAGACCCACCAGGTGGCATTAAGAAATCAGCTGATTCTGAGAGGTTTGTGAGCTAAGTAGTTGCTTTATAATTTGAAGAAGCATACAAGTATTATGTCTGATGTTAAATATAAGATATGCAGAGCTGTTGCTGAAACGGTTGATCATGATGCTGAGAAGAATGAAAAGCAGAATAAGGATCAGAAAGAGGAAAAGTCTAACTCGGTATTGGACCGTGGTGACTTATCGAGTGATCACTACAGTGAAAAGGACAAAGATTCTGTTAGAGAAGGGAAGGTGCTGCCGATTTCTTCTAATAATGGATGCAGAGAAAAATCTCATACTAGAAAAGATTCGCATGTGATAGGTACTCATCAGGAGGAAGGGCTTATTTCTACAAATAAATCAGATAAACCAGATTTGCCAAAAGACGTAGTGACAAGAGGTGCCAAAGAATCAGATAACTCAGCACCCAATGCAGAGATTCAGCCGAGTTCTTCTGGGAAACCGGATAAACCTGATTTCCCAAAAGACACTTCGGAGAGTTCTGCAAAAGAATCAGATCACTTGACACTCGAAGAGATTACTTCAACTTCTGCAAAGGAATGGCCCTCACATTTTACAGAGGCTACAAAGAATGCAGGTGTGGTTCCTGATTCTCTTCCCTCAGAAAAGAAAAGGGCTGAGCAACTGATCATGTCAAAGTCAATTACTGAGAATGAAACAATGCTGATTCTAGTTTGGGAGTTGCTTTTGGATGTCATAGTACAGTCCAGATCTTTGGATGAAATTTGGAAATGTAGTTCAAAATCAAGAACTAATGAATCTTTGAGGCAAGCTTTTGGGGGAAAACTGATATCAAAGCCTATAGAATAAATATTCTCATGGGAATGGATGGGGAAGAAGAATTGTAAGAGAACTTTTAGACCTAGTTTTCTACACAATTGGGAATGTATAGAAAATAGAATAGATGCAGACCATGATTCATGAATTTCTCCATTATGGATAACATACTGATTAAAAAGGAATTGCAGTATGTCCCTAATATTTTTCCTTCTTTTTTTTTGGACTGTTTGGGGAAGGGAATGTAGTCGAACAGTATTTGTACCAGGTAAACCATGCTCTTTTCTGATTGGATTTCCGGTTTTACTTGCTTCATGCAGGTGAAGAAGAGTTAAAAGATTGTCGTGAGAACCAAGATCCTTTGGAGAACAAAGATTACAACATTGATAAGTTGAAGCATGCTGCTGTTACTGCAATCTCAGCTGCTGCAGTGAAAGCAAAGCTTCTTGCTGACCAGGAAGAAGATCAAATTCGACAACTTGCTACATTATTGATTGACAAACAGGTACTGCCATGGTCAACCAATCTTCATGTGTTTCGTCTTTTACTTCGGTGAATGTTCAATCTTTTCAGAGATTTCTTTAATTGCAGTTACACAAGTTGGAAACCAAATTAGCTTTCTTTACCGATATGGAGAGTGTGGTAATGAGGGTTAGGGAGCAAATGGAAAGGTCAAAGCAGAGGCTTTACCAAGAGCGAGCACAGATAATTGCATCTCGTCTTGGCTTTTCGGCTGCACCATCTAGACCCATGCAACATTCGTTACCTATCAACAGAGTTGCAATGGGTTTTGCGAACTCAGCAGCAAAGCCTCCTATGAGCATGACCTCTCAAAGGCCACCAATTTCAAGATCTATGATGACCTTATCTCGTTCTACTTCGAACACATTTGTAGCTGCTACTACCTCAGCCGGAAATCCATTTAGGCCTACGAGCCAGGACAAGAATTTCTATGCAACAAAGTAACTGTTATTCAAGAACACACCGATGCCACCTCGTTCATGCTTTCAGGTTCTTCGCAACCGATTTTCTACGAAGTGAGTATGTCATTATTATATTATTGGTATTTATGTAAGTTGTAAATTGCCGTGGTCAGCATCTTGATATGTTGCTTGGGAGGCTTGAAATTCGGCAGTTATAATTTGGTCCAAATGGCCCTGAAATGTGATTCTTGAATGTAGAGCTGAGGTCTAGGTATGGAAGTTTTCTGAACAGTGGAAAGGGTTTCATAAAATCTGGAAATTTCTTTATTTTGTGTTTTTCCTTTTGAGATGATTTCTTGATAATGATTTTGAAATAGCCTATCACAGATGATGGTTTTGAACTAAGCTACTTTTTTTTTTTTGAATTTCCTGATGAAACCCCAAGAAAATTGGATTTTGTGGTGTTCGACCGAAGTATTTGATTGCAACTTCGTGTTGAACAATATAGATAATGGGGAAAGCATACGATATTTTGGTTTGCGAGGCTCATTCATGTTGCACTTGATTGCAATTATTATTTATTATTTTTTGTTTATATTTTTTTTCACTCACTGTCCATAACCACCACCTACCTTTCTGTGATTATTCTTTGTTCCTTTTCCGAGCTCTTAAATCTCAAAAGTTCTCTCTAGTTTGGGTGGCAAAGCCATTCTAGATAACCAGCCACGGTAGTTACATGCCCGGCAGTTTAAAGGTTACTAGGAGTCTAGGACCAACCGTTGTGTTTGACTCTTGTTGGTAGTGCTTTACCGATACTTGTGATTTGCGGGTAATTGTAGGTGTATGGAGGTTTATCCCTCAAGGGTGAATATCAAAGGCCCAGGATTGAGGGATTCTTCCGTTGATCCTTGATCATAAGTGCAAAAATTGGGTTACATACATACATGCATGTAGGATTTCATTTGGATGAAAATTTCCAACCACCCCCCCTCCCTCTCTCTCTCTCTCTCTGGACAGATTAACAAATTGCAACATGTTCAGTTTGGTGACTGGGTTGGATGAAGTCCTGAAGATCACGGGTGAAGAAAAAAACACAGAATGGATCTGCTTTCTTTGTGGGGTCACCTGTGTTTCTAGCTGCTGTTGGTTTTCAGAATAAAAAAGAAAAGGTCAAAGAAAATCACATTTCTTGGTCCTCCGTGTGGAAGCAGAAGCAGAAGCAGAAGCAGCAGCAGCTGCAGCCTTCTTTGAAGACTGGATTTTGTAAGCTTACCTTCTAGTTCTGGACCCATTTTCTTTAGTCAGCGAGAAGGGTATTTACCGCTACCTGAGGTTAATATCTGTAGAAAATGACTGTAGTTTATCGTATATCCATATTTGAACTTTATGAGAAATATTGCATGATACAAGAATGTCAGTGTGTAAGGAATATGAATAGATGATGTATTTTTGTTCTTCTTTCTTTTGCATGTGTCTGTATTTTATTAAGGGCTGAGTTTGTTTTGGGGTTCCCCTCAGTAGGGTGCTGTCGGAGCTTAAGTGATCCACGTGGGTTCAAGCTTCCCAATAGACGGCTGCTGTTGGAGCCCGTGGGACCCATAATCTAAACCTGTTTATTTTTTAAATTTTAGTGTACAAATTGTTTATATAAAAAATTAAGTTGATTGAATATTGTTAAATATTTAAACAAAATATATTTGTTTTAATAATAAATAAATAATAACCTACGAGTGTCTAATTGTGAATGTGCTAGTTTATGTTGGATTACATCTAAATAGAATTCATCATCAACAAAAACTGGATGTTATTCTTACCTTTAATGCCCTTTATGTTATCTACACACTAGGAGAATCTTGGGAATGCTAATTACCTTTTTCATAGGAATTTTTAAAGAAATTGGTGGAAAATTATTAGGTATCACTGTTATTATTATTATTTTTTATGATGTCCGTATTATTATTTATGTAATGCATTCAATAAATAAAAATATTGAATATTTATTATTTTTGTAATATTGTCTTAACCCAATATAAGTGGATGAATTTTGTTTTTTATTTGGAGTGCATTTTGCCCCATCCCTAGGTGAAAACATCATAATATATATGTATATATACACCCCCACATGTTTTGAAACAACCCAATAATTATCTTCTTTTTTATCATATAATTATCTTCTTTTCTGAATTCGGATCATCTTGATTAGAAAAATAAAAATAATGAGTAAAAATTAATTTTAAAAAGTTCAATAAAAGACTTAAGTAAACATAAAATATACTTGGGATTTATTTCTCATTTTTGCTTTTGCTAAAAAAATTTCATATAAATTCTTACTTTATTTTAGTCCCTCTCAATGAAAAAAAGACAGAAAACTATAATAAATTAATTAAATCATTAAAAACAAAAACTAATAATAAAAAATGATGGGAAAATCATTAAAAATGAAAATTAACAATAAAAAAAATTAATAAACAATTATTTCAAAAGAGATTAAATGGTTTCGCCCCTCCCAAATAACTTGGATGTACCATGTGCATGCAAGGAGCAGTTGAATGAAACCGTTTTTTGTTTTGAGTTTGATAAGGAGCCAAAAAATACTGGGGAACAAAACGATGGTTCCCAATATAGCAGCTTCAATCGCAAGGGAACAAAACCATGGTTCCCACTACACCAACTTCAAAAGACACGCACACTTTTTGATACGTAAACAACACAGGTAAGCAGCAGAAATAGTTTGACAAGCAACGAGTGTTTCACTTACCATGCGAATTAGCAATTCAAGTCCTCCATAAACACACACATGATAAAATGCAAAAAACAGAAAAAGAATAAAAAAAAAAAAAAATAGACGAGGAAGAAGAAGAGAGAACAGAATCCACGAAAAAAGAGTCCCTACTATTCTACGGCAGGTTTTCCAAATAATAACAGCACCTATACTGTGACTGCGCACCTCCTAAACCCAATTAATTTGACCATAGGAAGGAAAGTATGAACCAGACGGTCTTATGATATTAATACATCTAACTTGCACCAAACAGAGGTTACACATACAAACAGGTTCGAGCAGTACTCAAAGGACCAATATAGTTCCTCATGTAAACACTAATAATGTACAGGGGTAACATCAAACAAAACGAAGAAAATGACAAATTGCAGCAATATTTTTTACGGTGTTCCCGAGAATTTTTAGTGTCATCCGAAGAAAAAATCAGATAGTAGATTTAGCACTCACATCCAGTTGACCTCTGCTGACTGCTGCTTCCGACATCAATGGTGTCTGGCAGGTATCTTCATCCCGTAAATAGTTCCAACCAACCAAAGCAACAAGAAATGCAGGAA
>JAULJZ010000005.1:7549971-7560465 GCA_032270985.1 Heliamphora pulchella
GAAATTGAAACAAGGAAAATAATTGTATATTTTCAGTATATTGAAACTGTACAATATATGGCCTATTTATAGGCGAAAACAAGAAAGAAAATACAATAGAGAATAAAATCAAATCAGAATAAAATCAATCTAATATTCTAACAATCAATCTAGTATTCTAACATCTATAATATCCACATGGAAGATATTGAATGATGATGGCATTTCAAGACTTGCATGGCGGCTAATGGAAGTCATTCAAAGGACACGTGACATTTTAGAAGCTTTGTAGTCATTAAGAGTACTTATTGGTAGTTATAGGTAGGTAGTTATTTATAAATTTTTTTTTATAAATGTGTAATAATGTAGTTGTTGTAAATGATCTACACTCCATTCTATCAATCCAACAATGGATTCTATACAAGAGTATGAATAATCTAACTTAAATTTTAAGAGTAGGGTAATGTTGATTGTTCTCCAACAATCTTCAAGGGGGAATATTCGACACTTAGACGAGTAACTGTAGGCATAGTTGTCAAATCGAAAAACGTATTGTGCATCGTTTTTTTATCTTTTCGAATCATGTATCGTATCGTATCGAGTATCGTAAGATATTTAGCATATTTAAAAATAGGTCAAAAAAATATGAATATTTGATATAATACAAACATATTACAAGAATAAATTATGAAATAATGAAAATATGGTTCTCAAAAATAAAAATATGCATTAATCACTACTTAATACATCTGAAATACAATAAAAAATATCACAAGTAAATGCACTATTATATTCCAAATCGAATTTTATTGTATATAATATGTTCTTTGTATTATCCTATCATATCATTTAAGTTTAAAATTTTAATATACAACTTTTAAGTTCTTAACTACTTAATTCATAAGATAAAACTGTACCAATATTAGTGGTTATAAATTAATGTTATAAAATACTTAATACTAGACAAATAGATATGCATGAAGGCAAACAAATATTAAAGAAAAATGTTCTAAATATTTTAATAATGCAAAACTTTCTAATAATATCTATTTTTATAAATTAAATTATCTAAAAAATTAGGTATTAGTGTATCGTATGCATTGGAATATATATCACATATTGCATATTGCATATCGCATTATGTATCGTATGTGTATCATAAGATGCAAGTTAACATAAGATACGATATGCGATACGTATCGATTTATCTCTTTAATGTATCGAATCGTAAGTTACGTATCGTGAATCATAAATTTTTGATAACATAGACGGTAGGTAAGTGGTAATATTTTTTTCTTATATCTTTGTTCTAATCATAATGAAGATTAATAAAATATCTTTTTAGTAGTCTTCAATCTTCGTTTTGCTTTTATTTTTTTGTTTGTTCGGTCATTTTCGTATCCAATTAAGTCCAAAAATAAGGCATTGAATTTCAACACAACCGATTGATATAGTTTTTTGTCAATCTCGACGAAAGAACTTTATATTTGGTAACAAAAGGTACGAAAATAAAAGATTGATTGTATGAACTAAAAGCTATAGAAGAAATTAGACGTTTAGAGGATCGGGTATGGGTTAAACTTATTAACCAGGCACTTGGTGGGAAGAGATATTGAGCAAACTACTTAATATGATTATTGTTGCTGCTAATGTCACCGTCATTGTTGTCACCATAATCGCAATTAATGTGCGTGAGAGTTTTTATTGGAGACGATATTGTTGTAACCAGTGTTGTAATTTTGTAATTACTGGAAAGACATTTCTTTCTGACACCCTCCCCTCTAATTTTTTATGTTGATTATTGCTTTCTGCTTGTTGGAAAACTATGTAGGCCTTGACAGGACAAGCATTGCAGAGCCAGAACCATTATGTGACGGCACTGGGTACACGCTCATTTGCCACCAAACACTCATTTTCTACTGATAAAGGTTTGTACTTTGTTTTGCAGTTTGTCCATTCCCCAATATTACACATGTACATACTCGCTGTTCGTTTATATGAAGGTCCTCTTATTGAGCATACTGTCTTCATTCAAATATGGAGAACTGGCCAGATATTGTGTATTCTTTATATTTGAGAGTTTCTTGTGAACCAGAAAAACAATGTGGAAGTAAATATGCTATTATGCGGCTGTCTTCATTCTATGACTTGTACTGCTTGAGTTAACACAGTTTCTCAGTTACGAATTTAAGTGAAAGACAGTAATGGCCTCCTCACGATGGGCAATGCTCTTGGGATAGTACCAGATACATTATGCATTTTATGAACATGATTTTATCAGTTGCAGCTCCAGAATTTTTTGTTAGACATTCAAAAATTTAAAATTTACAAATTAAATAAAAATTCATACTATCAATATATATATGTTGTTTATTTCTAATAAATCTATTTATTTAAACTTATTAAATCACAATATAAGAAAAACTTAATATATGATACTATTTTTCGACGGAACATGTAGATACCCGAGCTTTCATCTATCACCACTTGCAAACATTACCCGAATGTTTTAGACACAGTATTCAAGCATTTTGAGCAGTGTATGCAAGACTTTGAGTTACTAATACAAATCAAAGTTTGTATAAAACTATACATGTAAAAAAAAAAAAGGGCATTCAATTGACCACTCACAATTATACATGGCGCCACCCCTTACTTTATGCATTTGTGTTGTTACATACCAATATTACTTAGTCTTCTAGTATTCAAAAAAGAAAGATGAAAATTACTTGCGTAGAGAACCATAGTTTAGGGAAAGGACTTTGTGATTGCTTGTTGTCCATGTTGCTGACTTGTGAAGTCCTTGCAAAATTGCTGTTAGAGGTCAATGGAGAACCCATACACTAATATATTTCAATCATCATGTGTGTTTCACAATTGAACTTCCAAATTACATGGCCGTCTGTTATCACATAAAGTGTCCCTTGTATATGATTTTGGTGACATACTTTATATGAAGTGTGTTCTTGAGATAGTTGATGCAATTGTTTTGTATGCTGTATGGTACACACACATACAATATTTCCAAATAAAATTCATCACAAACACATTTCAGCAAAGTATTTATGGTTATAAGAGTGCGTTAAGGTTGAGGAACTTGTGCTTTCTTTTCTCTACTTGTATTGTCCTTTGTATATAGAAGTTGAAGCCACTAATTTATGTCTATGCATTAGACGTTCATGACATTTTTTTTTCTTTCCCCCGTGCCCATAAACTGCAGATGACATAGAGAAAGAGAAGCTTCTGAAGGAGATTTCTAAGGATTGGAGTTCTGGTAATACTCTTTTGACTAGTAATATTGCCATTTCATTATGCAATTCATATCTAGTGCATTTTCTGCAATATGCCCGTGAAAAGTACTTAATGCTCACTGACTAATTTCAGTTTTTGAACGAAGCATAAATACATTGTTTCTCACCGAAATGGTTCGTGGCCTGATGTTGACGCTCAAGTACTTCTTTGACCCAAAAGTTACTGTAAGTTTTCTTCAAATACTTGCTGTTTTTCCTAAGTTTGTGGCAGGCTAAATAACTAATAATTTTTTTATGCAGATCAATTATCCATTTGAGAAGGGCCCTTTGAGCCCTCGTTTTCGTGGTGAACATGCACTCCGACGTTACCCAACAGGAGAGGAACGGTGCATTGCTTGTAAACTCTGCGAAGCTGTAAGAGTTCAACTCACTTATCGACATTTTATGTTGAGTTTATAATAACCTGAAATTTGGATCTTGTACTATGTCATTTTTTACTTTGTGCTTACAATTGAAATTTATTATAGATTTTGAGCTGTTGATATTTGTTAGCTGTAAATTGTTTTTCGCTTAAGGTCACACGATGGAGGCATTTTCACATATAGAATATGCAGTCCTATACTGGATTCATTTCTGGTCTAGTTTGATGTGGCTTTGCTAGTTAGCATTTGTATTACGAAATGCTGGTTTGTGACAGATTTGTCCTGCTCAAGCTATCACGATTGAGGCCGAGGAAAGAGAAGATGGGAGCCGTAGAACCACCAGGTAAACTAGTGTTTGGGATTTCTTTTACCCAATTAGTTTTTTTCTTAATTTTTTTCTTTTTTAGTTCATTTTTCATTTACTTTTTCAATTTCCCATGACGAGAGAAATTCAAAAAATATGTTCGTTTGGACTAACATTGAAAAAAGTTCATTAAAGACACAGAAAAACCATATAAAAAAGTTATCCCAAATAGAGCCTAAATTATCTTTCTTAGTAGTTTTCTCCCTCTCCCTCCGTGTGTGTGTGTGTGTGTGTGTGTGTGTGTTTGGTCCTTTTTTTTCATTCATTAAGTCTGTGTGTGTGTTTGGTCCTTTTTTTTTTTCATTCATTAAGTTGGATTTGGCAGGTATGACATTGACATGACAAAGTGCATCTACTGTGGTTTTTGCCAAGAGGCATGCCCTGTTGATGCCATTGTGGAAGGACCCAATTTCGAGTTTGCAACAGAGACTCATGAGGTTTGTTGACATTTCTCGATAGATCTCCAGCTGCCATATATCAAGGGTGTTTGTTTTAGTTTAACTTTTAGTTTTTTGTTTATAGCTCAACAATAATTTAAGAATGTCCAAACAAATTTGCTTATATCTTTTTGATTGTAGATTCTAATTCTAAATAAATAAACACATTTTTTACAAGTTGAAACTATAAATTTACAATTTCAACAAATACTTGTAAGTTGTAACTCTGGCCTAAAGTTATAATCGTATATTTTTAGCTATACTCTATACAGTTATATGGTCAGCTACGCTAAACACCCTCACTATTGTCTGTAACTTTTGATCAACTTGCTTATTCCTTTGTTGTAGGAGCTCCTGTATGATAAAGAGAAGCTGCTGGAGAACGGAGACCGATGGGAAACTGAAATTGCTGAGAATCTCAGATCTGAAAGCCTCTACCGTTGATTACTCCTGATAATTATAAACCCATTGATTCCTGCCTAGCTTCTCTTTCAACTTTCTCGAAAGTGTCGGAATAAATAGATCCGCCATGTCTCGGAGGATACTTTTTTTGGTTGTTTTTCTTTACGAAGAACTCTTGTTGTTGAACTCCTTTAGTGCCTACCAACTCTTCAGATGATGGCCTTAATATTTGACGATTGGAGGGAAGTAATGGAGCTTTTGTTTGTAAAATGAGTACAACTTGCAATCGATCCTTTGAAGCGTGGAGCCTGATTAGTAGCCACATGTTATTGTCTTTTATGTTAGGAATTCCACAGGGTGAAAGGAAGAATAATGTAGAGCACAAATGAATAGAATCTACAAAATCACCATTATCTGAGATGTGGTTAAGCTCCTCTCTATTTTGTTATGGTCTATTTTTCTTTCATTTTAGATGAGTGTGGCCTACTTTTGTTATATTTTTTATGATTGAAAATGTTTATTTTGTAGCTCTTGGTATGTAGATCATCCATGTGTTCTCCGGATATTGTTAAGTATCTAATTAAATTACATTTGTTTTAAAAAATGAATGGTGTTGTTTATTTATCTTTTTTCTTCAGGTATTTAACGATGTCAATTTGTTTTTTTTTTCTTCATGAATGATACATACCCGAGACTTTAAAGATGAACGGTTTCGATCTGGCCTAAGAAAAACAGAAGTGGAGGATAGATAATAAACTGGAGAGGAGCTTACCGCTCTGAGGTGATTTTTTTATTATTTTGAAAAAAAAAAATATATTTAAGCTTCTTAAATCACAAAAATGAGAAAAATCAGATTGTGTTCTAAGGTACATGGAATAAAATGATACTTAAAAACTTTTTTTATTATTTATCTTAGAACCTTTGGTTTTGTTTTATTGGGTTGTGTGTGGATGCAGTGAGGTAAATTGTGTTCTAAGGTATAATGGAAATGAAGCTTGCCAATTGTGTAATGCATATTTTCTCTATCCATATACAATTTATTTTTCACTTGGAAGACATGAACCAACTATTTAGAGAAATCAAACTTCTGTTCTTGCATCTGTTTTGTTCAGGTCTGTCCTAGCAGAAATTCAAGCCTGCTAAAAAGCCATGCACTAAACCCACATGAAGGCCTCTTAACAAATAGGTGGAGATTAGCAATTCTGGCATGTTTAGACCAGAAATGCTGCTTCCAATGGTACGACGTTGGAATGACTTGAAACTGATTCTCTTGTTAAGTAGTTAATCTTAACTTGCTAATTGTATTTGATAAGCATTTCTCTGCAATTACAATAATGGTATTTGGGGTAGCTGAACTCATAAACTTATAAATTATACATAAAAAGTTGTGATTATAACTTTAAAAACTTTCAAGTATTTGTTAAAATTGTGAACTTATTATTTAGGGTAGTAAAATTTGTATTTGTTGGCACAAGTAGTTATAAATATATTTGTTCGGATATTTTATTTTTTTCACTGAGTTAGAAGATAAAAGTCAAGTTCAAACAAAAATATTTAAATGCAGTGGAATGGACGGGAACAGCACACTGGGGGTGTAGTTTCCAATGCCATTGAAACTGTCATTTATGCTCGTTGTGTTGATTTGAAATGCATTGTTTTTTCAAGTGCTTTCAGGTAATTGATAGTGGGGGAGCTTGGCAAAGCTTATTGGACCTTCTTTTTAGCTTTTTACCTTTAAATAAATTGTTTAAATTTATTTGGCAAAACTTCAGCTTCAAAGTTTTCTACTTCTTGCAACATTTTTTCTTGAGTTGAGGCCCTGTTTGTCAGAAGCAGTTTTGAGGTGCTTCTCAATTTTTATTTTAACATTAACTAGTTTTAATTGCAAAATGTTAATAAGTTTTCAACACTACCAAATATTAAAAATATTTCTACTTAAAGCTAAAATCAATAAATTCTTTAGACATAATCTTTAAGCAACAAATTTTAGCAATACCAAACACCCCAATACATAACTTTGCAGTAATTTGGATGGTTTTAATTTTAGTTAACTATAGTAAATTTGCGAACAAGTTCCAGCCAAGGTCCCATGGTCTAGTGGTCAGGACATTGGACTCTGAATCCAGTAACCCGAGTTCAAATCTCGGTGGGACCTTTTTCTTTCATTTTTTCTGTTTTTACCAAAAAGTCCATTTTTTTTAAACAAAAAATTGCAACTGGAGAAGTTGACTCTCACCCAGCAATGGGCAAAATTTCAGGGCTCTCTCTCTCGCTACTTTTTTTGGATGATTTATATTTTTTAACATAATTCTTTTATTAAATTTTCTCCCTAGGTTCATGGGACTAACATTTTAAAGACTTTACCCATTTTATACTTCTTCTTGTGGATGCATATTGCATTGTATTGTATAAGTAAAGTGTAAAATGGACCATGGCCTGGTGAATTCGTTACTGTTGCAGTTCGAGCTTAAGTTCGATTAAGATTCAAGATCCACCTGAACTCGAGCAAATGTGGGTTGAGCTTGAGCCTTGGTTTTGGATCCCGAATTAGGCCTGAGCCAAGATCATTGTCCCATAAAAAATACAAAAAAAATAATAAAAATTATATTATTACTATAATGTATAAATAATAGTAAGAAAATAGTAATTATTATAAGTATATTTATAAACTGAAATAAATATAAGAAATATATAATCTACTATTTTTATTATATATATAAGTAATAGAAAATAAGAATAAATGTAAAGAAATAAAGAACGTCATTTTAATTTTTGATTTGAAAACTTCTCTCGTGATTCTAGTGTGTAGTGAGTGGGACAAGTGCATTGAGCGAAATGGAGAGAGGGATCCCTAGCCTTCTATGATTACTCTCTATTTACATAACCATGTATATACATGATATGGTGTTCATTAAATTAGTGATTATTTTGTGTGTTAGTGGTTTTCACATACTCCAAAGTTGGTATTCTTTTGGTTTTCACGTATTTCAAAGTTAAATTCTTTTTAAAAAAATATAAAATTGCACAACAATCATGTTACATGTATGTACAGATATAAATTATAAAATGAAACATAATATTCTCACAAAAAGAAAACCACCCACATATAAAGTGAGTGATACATATATGTGCACAAAGTTTTTCTCCGAGTAACAATGATCAATTATAAGAAAAAAAAAATGTAGCTTTTTTTTAAAACCACAAAATAGCCCTCAAAGAAAACAATTTTTTAAAACCACAAAATAGTCCTCAAAGAAAACAAAAAAATGACGAGAACCGGTAATGGTATCCCTCCCAACCACTTTCTTCTTCTCTCTCCCTCTCCCTCTCTCTCTATATATAAATTCTCTTTCAAAACAAACAATTTGATGTTGCTTTCTAGGAAAGTAAAGATGTTCCTCAAACTTCAACATTAAATTTCCCTAAATTGGGTCAATTCACTTTTTGGACACCCCAAGAACAGAACAAAAATGGCTTGCAAAACCCAAACCCCAATTTTGAGGAGGAGAATGTAGAGGGGTATCAACAAGCAAGCAAGGCACACAAATGGGGAGCCTGCAGTGTCATTAAGAAAATAATCAAGAACTCTCCATCTTCCTTCTAGTCACAATAGCTCCTGCTTCATTATTAGCCCCGAGACACCCGATCCTTCTAGTCCTCATTTGTTCTCTATTCATCTTGCACATTAGATGGTTCAGGGAATATCTCCCGGGACTGCTGTCTAGTTGACAATAAATGATCAGGACCACCATTTTGACCACTTGCCCGAGAAGCTGAAGTTCCTGACCGTTTAAACCTACTTCCTCTTTCAGCTTTGCTGATGGGGGTTGCCAGAACAGCCGTTACATCTGACAAACTATGACGCCAACTACCGAATAGAGCAGCATTCCAAGACCCTCTAGAGGAAGTAGTTTTCAACCTAGCAGGGCCAGTGTTTTCTTCCCTTACTACCTTTAAAGGATTTTCCAAAGCTTTTAGGATATTCCTCATAAGTGGCCGCCTTGAAGGCTTGGGATTAAGGCAAGACATGGCAACGATAGCTATCGCCCATACTTCTTCTAATAAGTCCTCGTTTATGATCAGAGATGGGTCCACAATATTCGTCATGAGTTCTTTATCGTATACACTAATATAAGGCAATGTCCGTTCCAGCCAATACTTCATGTTGGCCTCACTTGATGCACTGATCCCGAGCTTACCCGATACCAGCTCCAGCAACACCTTCCCAAAGCAGTAAACATCGTAGGAACACGAAGCTGTTGGAGAACCTGGCCATTCCCAAAGAAATTGTTAGAAACAGCAGTTGCTAAATATAAATTCTCTGTTCAGTGCTCAGAATTTTAACCCCTTTCCAATTCAAACTTGCAGGCCAACTGAGGTTAGTAATAGTTCTCAGCTGGCCTGAAATCATTCTAGAAAACTACATAACCATCTTATAAATGCAGAACACTGTATTAAATGGGAAAAGGGTAAAAAAACCAAGCCCTTCAAATAGCACAACTGTACAATCCCCTTTCTTTTTGTACAGCTAAGGTATGCCTACATGTATGGTTAATTATCTTAACTGATGGGAATGGGATATCTACCACTTGAAATAATTTAAACGCAAGGTCTAATATATGTTTATACACACACATATATATATATATGTGTGTGTGTGTGTGTGTGTGTGTGTGTGTGTACGTACATGAAAATGTAAAGATGGTTTAAGAATCTAGTTGTCTTCGTGAGAAAATCAATTGAAGGCTATGGATAGCACGACTCCGAAGAATAGGAGTAAGACTAAAAACGTGAGGAAAGAAGAAAGAGATGCTGGAAAATTAGCAATTCTTTACAAGAGTGACAAAGGCCATGATGATTTTAGAGCTTCAATGTGGATCACAAGGTAATAACATTCTTAAGACTCCGAAAGCCAAAATCTCACTATCTAGAGCACATTCTTCACAAACCGTGCCTTTTGTACAAGACTTGGGAAACTTAACCAACAAGTTGATCTGAAACAATTTAACTTGATGTTGAATTAAAGGTGAACAACAATACTTCCTTTTATTTCATTAAGTCATGTATTAACTCGTTTTCTTTTAATTATCTTTAATTATTGCTCTTACGATTTGTTTCCTTTCAGTTTTATGTTTCCTTTTTATTTATTTATTAAGATTCTAGTTTCCTATCTTAGTAGGGTTTTTAGAATGTACTCAATGTAGTAGGGTCTTTAGAATGTAAACAAAGGCTTGGTTATTATAACAGACAGGCTTGAATGAATAGAATTGAGTTGATTAAGGTTGTAGCCCTTGTGTGCTTAGGGTTGTGACCCATGTGTTTCTTCTTCCATATCCATTCTTTCTATTTCTTCCCGACCTCCGTCACTAAAATTATCCATACTTAAAGCTTGAGTTGATATGAGCTTGAATGAGCCAGCTTAACTAGGCTTACATTCAAGTTTAGACTTAGAATTTGAAAATATTAAACCATTTCTTTCAACAGACAATGAGATAGCAAAAACAACTAGGGTTGAGGAAGGGAACACATTCGGGAGCAGTTCATGATGTTCCCACATGAAGCTATTAGCCGAGTCGTGAAGTGAACATTCTTGAATGGCTTAATCAAATTGTTTGGAAACTGTAACCTGACACCAATAG
>JAULJZ010000006.1:7350-21467 GCA_032270985.1 Heliamphora pulchella
TCAGCCTATATCTATATATATATATATATATATATATATATATAATATATGTATGTATATATTCAAATATATGCACACGTAAGCAACACATTTTCCTTTCTCCTAAGCTTGTTCTGGATGCATGATGATAGCCCATAATTTCTTTTAGGCACAGATGGTTTCGTTATGCATGATGCTTGCAAGCCTTCTCAAGGACTAAGCAATCAGATTTTCACGGGGGTCATGACCGTTGTAATGGGCATTGTCACTATGGTCCGCTTGACACGAAACATGCCAAGAAAGCTAACTGCTGCCACCCTCTATTCTAGTTCCATGTTTCCTGTTGATTCCACGATGAAACTCGACGCCCATCCCTACCAGTTACCGGCACCCACCATCTCCACCGTTGAATATTTTTCCATCATGAAGCGCATGGGTGAACTGGATGAGAAGGTATTTGTTCTCAGCAACAAACCTGCAGCTATGCCACCGGAGAAAGAGGAAATGCTGAACACTGCTCTTAGTCGTGTTGATGCCTTGGAGCAAGAGCTCTCAGCAACCAAGAAGGTATCCATTTCATTCTCTTGAATTTTATGCTGTGGTTTGAATTAAAACAAGCAGCCATTGCATCGAGAGATTGAATTGCTCAAACTTTGTTATCAATTATACTTGCCATCATCATTGACTGCAGAAAAAATGGCTTCTTTGTTTTGATAATTAGAGAAAATCAGTACTAGGTATAATGCAGTGTTGAAAAAGAAATAAAATCAACATTAACCCTTCGATTTTGTTACTGGCACCTGAAATGGAATGCAGAGAAGAAAATGCTTCTATATCATCTTTAGCAAATTGTGATTATCTGTTCCTTAACATATAACCTTAGCTTCATGAAGTTTATCTATTCGTGAAATGGTAGATTTAACACCATTTGAGAGTAAGTTGAAAGAGAACAAACTAAGATGGTTTGGTCATGTTCAACGAGGACCGGTAGATGCACCGGTAAGAAAGAATGATAGGGTCATGGTTAATGGTTTAATTTAGGGAGGGAGAAAAACCTACATTGTCATGTAATGCTGTAAAAAACTAATATGAATTTGTTAAATTTAGCAGGGCCTCCCAATTGATTGAGACACAAGACTTAGTTTTGGTTTGGTTTAGTTTCATTAAGTGTATGGATGCAAGATCTACTCCGGATAATTGGCCATGCGGCAACAAAATGCTACTAGACAAACAGATCCTTAGAAGTACACTTTAAGTTAATTTTTTCCTACCTTGTGCAGGCTCTCGAAGACGCCCTTGTTCGACAAGGGGAGCTCCTAGCCTACGTTGAGAAGAAAAAGAAGA
Organism: Heliamphora pulchella; assembly: GCA_032270985.1. Lineage (NCBI taxonomy): Eukaryota > Viridiplantae > Streptophyta > Magnoliopsida > Ericales > Sarraceniaceae > Heliamphora > Heliamphora pulchella. Next base: position 8,674 of record JAULJZ010000006.1, read on the forward strand.
AAAAGAAGTTTTTTGGTTTCTGATTGCAGAACCAATTCTGCTTCGAAGATGATAAGCTTCGGATGCTGTAGGATAATATAATCGTAACCTGTTATATTGAAACCGGTGGCCAGAGTGGTTTTCTGACCTATCTTTTCTACCCGAAGCTCTTTGAATCAATGTCTATTGTGGTGAAGTTCTCAACTAAACTTCCTTGTATAATAGACTGTTTGCCATTCTTTTGACAGTTGTGCATATCTTGAATAAAATTTGCCATGGCTTTATATGTAAGTTTCGGTCTGTCAGGCATGTTCCCTGGGTTTTCTTGTTGAGCTTTTAATTCATGAGCTACTCTTTTTTGAATATAGAGGTTGTAGGATGCGTAGTTGGTAAGATCGAGTATGGATCGTACATGGACGGTAGTTGGACTTTGGACTTTTATAAGTAGAAAGTATAGAAAGATAGAGCACCATCCAATCTATGCCTCTATTTTCCACATGATATAATTTGTACTCGGCCGTCCCCCCCAATTGTCTCTGCGAAATAGTCGAGAGGCAATATATAATGTTCTTTTCTTGATTAGGAGTCTCTTTTGGGGAGAGAATCTGCCTGACAAGAAGGTCTATTCTCTGTAAAAACACAAAGGGATCTTAATTGGTTTCCCATACAGCAAAATGAGATCTCACAGCTAGGGGGTTTGATATGTTATGCAATCTAATCACTTTCCGAGACAAGGAATTGAGATCCACAGGCAAGCGAAGATTCGAAAAGCTCCTTTGGTCGCAAAGTCATTCAAACATTTCAGGACACATTTAATAGACACAATGCCATAAACATAGATTCAGAACACAAAAAGCAAGTTAAACAACACACACCATTTTTCACGACATGGCTATGTATTCCATCTCAGTAGAAAAGTCACATCACTTAAGATGGCAGATCATCTACAAGTTTATTATCAGAAGGTATGTGTTACACACGCAATATATAGAAACGACGCTCTTAGCAAACAAACATAGCCGTGCTGCAGAGCTCTCTCCTCCACATCCGACATCTCTTACCAGCAAAACTTCTTTTTCTGCTGGTCATGCATTGAGAAACACATCAGCCACAAACATTGTAAAGTTAAGCTTTTAATGAAAAAGAATGGCCAAAAAAATCTATATAGCCAATTCCAATTGATTGGAACACAAAGATCAATATTGGTTTGAAAGTGGTTTTTGGAGGGAGTTCAAGCCTTGTGAGAGTGGTACGTGTATTTGTTGATTCAAAAAACTCAATTTGATTTGGTTTAGAAGAATGAAACTTAATCATATGAAACTTAATCATATGTCTGATCAACTCACCCGAGACTTGGCTTCTTCTTGACTGTCAATGTAAGCAAGCAATTCTTCCTGCCTCATTAAAGCCTCATGCAGAGCCTGCTTGAGGGGGAAAAAACATGTAAATTAACTCATGCACCATGTGAAAGATGAGGGGTACAAAGATAATATGCATATTTTCTTATCCAGGCCTGTGGACGAAGGCATGTGCACATGCAAACTGACATCACAACTAAAAGGTAAGCCAATCCATGAGAGTTTGTTAAATATCAATCAGGAAATAAAGTTCATCAAGCATTTGAGATAGCAAAGTGATTATATAAATATATATAGCAGCCAATCAAAATTTCTGAAGCATGTAGTTTAAAATGTCAAATGCTTCAACCAATATATGTAAGTCAAACTGTGATAAATTTGGTCTCATTCGAATATATTTTTAGACGATTTGTGATGTAGCAGTCATATGATGACTAAGTTCAGTTTCCATGTCATAATGCTACTCAGGCAACATTACTAATTTGGATCAATACCCGCATATATCTAAAACCTATAAATGTCAACAGAACACACAATAAAATTTTAAACTATAGCCCTTATACCTTTTTAGTAGCAATTAACTCTGCTTCTAGGGCATCCACGCGGCAAACAGCAGCATTAAGAAGTTCCTCTTTCTCATAAGGCATCTCAGATGGCTTTGCTTGAAGTGTGTCAACCTTCTCTTCAAGCTCCCCCAGTCTTTTCAGAACAGAGGAGAGGAGTTCTGCCTCTGAAAATGCTGGAGTTGGTGAAGGGGGCCGGAACTCCTCCTTTGGTACAGCATCGAGAGAGAGCTCATGCATACTTTGGTTGTGATTAGAGGAATTGTCAGGAAGTTTCTTGGTTACACGTCTCGCTAATGAGTGGAAGAGCGTGAAAAGAGTCATGAAGAAGGCCATAAACATCGCCAAAATCTGGGCCCGAAATCCTTGAGGTGCCTTCTGAGTATCAGGTAGCGGAAGTGTCCCTGCATTGGGTATTTTGAAATCAAATTCTTGGTACATCATATCAATCCATGCTTAGACTTCTTTGGCTGCTACTCCAGACATAAAAGCTGCAGTACCGTATCAACTAGCTTTAAAGCATAGGCATGAAAGGGGTTACTCATTTTGTGCCACCATTGGAATATCCAACAATATATTGTGCATGAAAGCTACTTTATAATTATCTTCTTTTTCTTCCAAGTAAGATATAGTGTGTCAAAAAGTCACCAATGGGGTGCACCCCGTAAACTAGATGCCTCCTCTCTGAACGAGACATAAGGCAACACATATATCAGCCAATTAACATGTCGGGAAGAGGCAAGGGGATAGGAATTGTACCCTAAACTATTTACCATAAATTCAATTGAATTAAAAATACCCAATGCAAAAATATCGAAATCATTAAGAAGTAGAGATTCAGGAGAATAATTGTATAAATGAACTTGGACCAAACGAAACCAAACCAAGTCTTGTGCCCAAATCATTTGAGATCATCTACATGAATCATTTTTGTCCATTCAACTTTGTCAAGAGCTATATGTGCACTTAAATTTAATAAATTCATATCATTTTTACCTACTACAATATTCCATGTCAAATTAGTGTCTCCCCCCTCCTGCCCCCACCTCCATTAACAATAATCATATCACTTTTTCTAACTATAGCATTTATAGGTTTTCGTTATATGTGACCAAACCTTATTTAGTTCTCAAATTATCTATAATCGGTGCTACTCCTACCATCTACCGTGTTCAAGCTAAAGAGAAAAGAGGAAGGTTGTATGCTAGGTAGCCAAGAAGCTTGAACGTAAATGCCCCCATCAAATCCCTTATCAACATGAATTCATAAGAATAAATGAACTTAAACAACTTATTAGAAAAAGAAATCATAAAGAAATGAATTTAAACCATTAGAAAAAGAAATCATAAAGAAATGAATTTAAACCATATGAGTGGTTTAATATAAGTTAACATGCAAATTAAAAAATTTGAACAAGTTACCAGCTAGACTAGACTTGCTAACCTTTGGAGGCATACGGCTTTTGAAAGGATGCTTGCCTCTTCCACCCTGCATCAACAGCCTTGTCAACCATGGGAACATATTCATCATACCCTGAGAAACTACCGACATAGCTTGCCTTTCCAATAACCTTAGCCTGTTTATCCATGAAAGCATCTTAGCATTATAAATCACCCCAATATTTAGAAATCTTGAAATGAATGCCATAATCATTGGGCAGTGAATGTCAAGAACCTACTTCTTCACGAACAGGAGTTAGCCGAAGATGTGAATAATTCCTCATTGCTTTTGGTGAAGCAATATCTTCAGCTTCAGACCCAGACTCAGCAGTGGATGTATCACTACCTTTTATCTGATGCAATAGAATAACACAAGCAACAATATAGCAACCTAAACTGGAAGCAAGTACAATAAAACCTAATCTGTACACGCAACTTGAAAATACATCAACAGGTAATACCATTGGATAATTAGGCTTAGCATAAGCAACCACCTTCCCATCACTGTTCAGAACTTTAACAACTTGTCTAGCACGACGTGCTTCGCCACTAACAACCATCTGCACAGTATCACACAAACAATTATTTCTCAGTTAAAGCAAGCTTAAGTGTAATCTGTAAATGAAAAACCTATAGTAGTACAGATTTTACATCCCAAGGCATGTAGAGATAGAGAACCTTCAAGATTTCTGGGTTTTTCCATGGCCCCTTATCAGAATGAAGGCAACCACCTTGATCAGCACAGGTACAAGTACCTCCTAGGAATTCTGGCAACTCACTGTGCAAGTCCCATAATTTTCAGTGAGTTTTGATAACTAACAAATAGCAAGCCCGTTGGGAATTTTGATGATAAGATAACTCAGAGTAAGAAGTAAGCAAACAATCAACTAAATATAAATCCCACTACCTGGCATCAATAATCTCAAGCAACTTGTTCTGGTACTTGTATCCGAGAACCTATTAGAGATTCCAAACAGAAAAGGAATGATGCTAGAACTGTCAATGGTAGTACGGTAACATAGGAAATGACCAAATAATGGAAGGTAACAATAACAATATTCACTTACGTGAATCTTGGAAGTTGTTTTGGGGTCTAGAAAAGTTTTTACAGTACTCCACAGCAGCCTAAAACCAGGACCAGCATTGATGATAAACATTTGGTGGAGAGTCTGCAGCAATTAAAAGAATACAATCCAAAATACCAACTTAATATTAAGTGCAGTTTCAACATTTGAGCACAATCTAATTTGTCAACGAAGAGAACAAAGATTACTTCAGGGTAGTTGTCACCATCAATCTTCTGAAGCCGCATTATAAGTTCACGTGCACTCTTTGTTAAGTTTTTCAAACCCTGCATGATTACCAATGAGTTATAACAAAAGAAGAATGAACAAAGATATTTAGATTGCAAGAAACTGTATAGTCTCCACTATTGCAGTGGGTAACAAATAAGAAAATAATTGAGGCCACATACCACGCCTTGAACATCTAATATTGTTGTACTTGAATCTATGTGCCTTTTTGCAGCAACGGTACAAGCTGGAAACTTAATTGTGAAGCTTTTCTCAAACTCCCTGACGTGGTATTTTATATAACGATCCATCGTAGTAACTTGCATTAGTTTGTTTGGATCGACTTTTCCCAATCTTTCAATATAGACAGGTCGACCCTCCTTGTCCACACCATGATTTCCATGTGGATAATACTTAAGAACTTCATTCAACTCTTTAAATTCAAAATCCTGATGAAAACAACAACAAAGTGAGCACATATTAACTCAGCCGGGATACCAGAACAATTGGAGACCACAAAGGCACAAAAAGTAAACTCAAGGCAAAATGTCCAATGTAATTACCTCTATGATAGTGTCAGTACCAAAATCTTTCCTCCATTGAATCATATCAGCCCACATGTGCTTCGCCTTCTCAATATCAAACTTCCTTGCTTTCAAGAACCTGCAATTCTAACCCATTTATGAACATCGTAATGTAAACACAACAAACTGATTTGCAGGTGGAGTCTTCCTGTGATGTAACATATTTACCAGATACGATGACAAAGAAAATAAATTGGTGTGTTTAAGGAAACTCAAGAACATGTAGCTCTAAAACAAACAGAAAGTTAGTAAAAGAAGAAAGAAAAAAGCACACCTGAAAGAAGAAAGAAAAAAGCACACCAGAAAGAGAGAGAGCCAGGAACAAGCTTGAAGGATTAAGTACTGAGCCAACCTCTGTCATAGGTGAATTCTCAAGTCTATATACCTGTGTGTGTGTGTGTGTGTGTGTGTGTGTGTGTGTGTGTGAGAGAGAGAGAGAGAGAGATCCTCTAATTCCGAATGAAATCGGAAATTTACATGGTATCGCAAATTACAAGTTTGTCCGGGAATTCCAGCAGACAGTGATATTGGTTATGTTCAAAATATCCATACCACATAAAATCTAGTGGTAAATAAGTTTCTTCCATATGATACATATAGTCATGCAAATTTATATACATAATTATATATATGCATATGGATCTACTAGATTTGGAGCATATGTATTTCAATGGACCAGGCCTTTACCAATTCTATCATTGTAGTGGATTCAGATTGATCTTGGATCCACTAGGAGATTGATTAGTTAATGCAATATTTTGAACTTGCTGGAAAAAATCTTCTTAATATTACATCTTGAAGCACTTCTTATGCATATATGCAATAGTTAATCTCACCTTGTGCAGAATATGGTGCTTCAAATTGAGGGTACCTTGGCTGGAGAGGAAGCCTAAGGGGAAAAAAGGAAAGAAAAAAGAAAAAAGAAAAAAAAAAGGAAGAACTGCAGTATGGTTGTGCAATGCTGTCGAATTTGAGCACCAACTTATGTAACTTCCAGTTTGATAAATGAAAACTTGATCAGAAAAACAAATAGGTACGATGAGCATGAAGCCAACAAGTTGCAATCCCAGAAAGAATCAAGAGAATCTGAGAAGCCCATAAGTAAATACTTAACAGCATTCAACAGAGATGAGCTTTGAGCCTTTGAGAATCTGTTAGAGCCCCTTTTGAAGTTTGTGGTGCATAATACAGCAAGCTTACCATAAAGGGTAACTCCTAATATTCTTTTTCTTCAACTTTCCATATAGAACTGCTGAGTTTCCATGCACAGCCTCCGAAAACAGTTCTTACTTTTATCTCCAAAATCATATTCAACCAATCCCTACACCCTAACCCTTTCAACTATTCTGTGGTAATTAATTTAGCCAATAGTTGCTATTTATATTTTGGGGAGACAGAGCACGTCTTCCTTCTAGTGCCTTCTTTTATATGATATACATGTGTATATTTATCTATTTTTGCATATCACAAAAAAAAAACATTATTGGTTGCGTTCTATATCCAATCACACCAAATACAAAATTCCAGCTCCATAACTCTTACAAATTATGCCATGTTCAGCCCTTTTCCCCATAGAAACCTTTCAATATTTTTTCCACTATTTTTTAACACCAAACCCACAAAGCTTCCTTGGCTTAAGACCCACAATAAAAAGTAATTAGGGTAAACATTATTCTTACTTTTCCACCATTCTACGCCAATACTTTAATCAGAAACCTAAACCTCTTAACACATCCAATAGCTCAATAGAGTACGTATGGACCTTTTCAACCCCATGGTGCATCATTAGATAAATCTTGTGTAAATAGTACTGCATCTCCTTTTCTGCAACACCTTAAAAATTATTTAGAACAAATGCTTAGCCAACGTGTATCCAACACCTCATAACCTAAACCCGTGTTCAGGCGGGATGGTAATGCAGGCTTGCAAATTCAACAGCGGGCTAGGAAAACATGTAGTAGCACTCCTAACTGTTATACATTAAAATGACAATGGCAACCTTTGAGACTGGCACACGAAGAATAGTAATATCATATTCCTAGATCACATGTTCATTGTAGCGCGTGGTTCTTTTCCTAGTCAGTTAGATGGTATATTATGATCTGAAGAAAAAAAATAAGGCCAATAAACAGTTCGTACTTCTATCTCCAAAACCAAACTCAACCAAGCCTGAATCCCTTACCCTTTCAACTACTCTGTGGCCTTCTATTTATTTGGCCCCAACAACATTAAATCGTTATACTTTGGGCAGACAGAGCACGCATTCCTTCTAGTGCCTTCTTTTAGACGACATACGCATGTATATTTTATCTATTTTTATATCGGAAAGGAAAAAAAAATTTATATGGTTGCTGTCCATGTCCAACCACACCAAACTCAAAATTCCAGCACCATAACTATTACAAATTATGCCAAGTTTAGCCCTTTTCCCTATAGAAAATTTCAATATTTTTTCCACTATTTTAAACACCAAACCCACAAAGCTTCCTTGGCTTAAGAACCACAATAATAAGTAGTTATGGGAAACATCTTTCTTACTTTTCCACTATTCTACATCAATACTTAAATCAGAAACTAAACTTCTTAACTAATCCAATAGCTCAATGGAGTAGTATGTAAGGACCCAGTTGAAGAGAACCAAGCTTGCTTGGATCCTTTCAACCCCATGGTACATCATTAGATAAATCTTGTGTAAATAATACTGCATCTCCTATTCTGCAATAGCTTAAAAATTATTTAGAACAAATGTTAGGCAAGGTGCATCCAACACATCATAACCTAAACCCGTGTTGGGGTGGGATGGTAATGCAGGCTTGCAAACTCAACAATGGGCGAAACACAATGTAGTAGCACTCCTAATTGGTATACATTAAAATGACAATGGCAACCTTTGAGACCGGCACACTATTTCTCTGTAGACAATCGACAGCTAATAACTATATCATATTTCTGGATCACATGTTCATTATATGTGTTCTTTTCCTAGTCAGTTGGTTGGAAGCTTATAACCCCCCCGCTGCTAATTTATTTTACAACGCATGATACATAGATGGGAGTTTATGAACCTGGTGATACATATTTCCCAACAAAAAGAAACATCTTCCAAAATCAATCAACCTCATGTCGTCAATCAATAATAGTTCCAAATAACTTTACAGCTCAATGAAAAGAGAATACCATCGGCCGATGTGACAGTTGGAGGACAGATTTCAGTATCTTCTTCCAAATTTTGCATGCAAGCATATACGTAAGGATGAAAGGATAGAGTACCTTAACATCATATGATAGTCATCATATTTTTCAGGGAGCAATTCATCCATTATCAATGCTTGTCGAAATTCATCAACAGCCTGTAGCTCCTCAGCATCCCGAACATCCTCTATTGAAACAGAGCTAACTCTACCATCACTTTTTCTTCTACTGCTCTTTTTCTTGAGTGAATGTTTGAACTTGGTTGAGGCATTTATTGCTTTCTTTTTCAGCGAACCAATTCTCGTCCTCCTTTCATCCTCCGAGTTTTCAAAATCAGACTTCCTTTCTCTTCTCTCATCATTACCAGAGGACCCCTCAAAGCCTGTCGCATAACAGAAGTTAATGCAGATGTTATGCGTTAAATTAGGATTATGTGAAACCTCAATAAAAAAATCCCGAATTAAGGCTTAAACCAGAAATATATGATTCAAAACTAAAATCTTTCCAAATAAGCAATAGCCATTGACACACTGGCAGTTTGTATTGCATAATGTCAAAAAACGATCAATCAGTTAAAAGCCTATTTCTGCTATACTGAAGCATAGATTCAGATCCTTGAAAGTTGAAAGGCAGCATAAGGAAAGCGGCGAACGAATAAGAAAAACCAAATGCAAAAGCTTCAATGACAGGTACAAGTCAAATCTAAAGAATAACATCTAACATAAAATTAATAACAAGACGTGATTCAGGAAATATAACATGCTTTGGCACAAAAGTTGCAAATCCACATATATTGAGTACAAGAAGTAGGAAAGTCTGGATCGTTGAGCTCAGAAAGTGGGTGATCATGTAGTGTTGAGACCAACTACCATGTCACAATGGAAACTGAAAGGCCATTACCTCCCCATCGTAAATAGACCAGTTTCCTTACCATCTCATCAGCACAGGACCAAAAACATAGGGAAGTTAAGGGGAAGCAGATCTTGCACCATGACAATCACATCATGGATAAATCATCACATCCTAAGGAAACTAACCATGTACCACAAGAAGATATCATAAAATTGCCCAAAGCAGATAAAGTTTAGTTCCAACAACATTGACCAGCTAAAAATCCAAAAGAAAACCCTAGCCCTGGTTTCAAAAAACAAGCTTTCAATGAATTCTCGCACAAAAATGTGAAAAATTGATCAGTTCACTTCAGTCAGCTCCGAAACTATAAACTTCTTTACACCACAAGAAAATTAACTCTTTTCTGTACAAATTTCCTCTAAAAGAAATTTCCGTTAAACCACACACAAGTGATGGAAAATCCTTTCCTCATATTCTCAGCATCCACGAACTAATTGAGCACGACAACCACTCCAAACCAAAATTCCAAAAATTCAAGAGCGTAAATCTAGGGTGTCCAAACTAAAACCCTAATAACCAAACAAGATCTCAGTTGACCGGCTACAAAACAAGCTCAAGAACAAGAAGAAGATGAAGAACATTAAAAGAAACGTGATCAGAGAAGAGGAAGAACGCACAAGGCCTCGCAAATCGATCCAGCGGCCCCGACATAACTGCGCCTCTCGATTTTCTGCCAAGATCGAGACAACAGCTCTCAAATCTTGGCGATCAACGACGCCTCCAACTGCGAATCGAACCCTACAAAACCTACATTACCATCACAAATCCTATAAATCACGAGATCGGCAGCGAAATTCAATAAAAAATCGCTCGGACCTCCAAAAGAAAAGCTGCGCACCTCGAAATCGAATGTGGTCGTCACGAATCACGAGGTTGATCCAAGGGCAATAAATGCATCGACCGCGATTGATGCAACCTGTGGACTGCAAGTCTGCAACGCACTGCAACGGTTGTAAGTAATTTAAGTATGAATATATGGAGAATAAGTTATATAAATATGTGTATGTATCGCCGTATTGGGGCGACGGCGAAGAGAAAAAAGAAACAGAGAGACAGAGGAAGAAGGGGACCTACATATTAATATGCGTTTGGGAGGTCGTTAATTTTTAAGAGTTCTATTTTTTAATTAAAAAAAAGAAGTGGAAAATTAAATAATTTGGGGAAATTTATTTATAGTAATTTTTATTTTTTATTAAAGTATTTAATATAATTATATTTTTTTTACTTTTTAAAATATAAGGTTTGAGATAATAACATATTTTTTTTAGTTTTAAGAATAGAATTATTTTTTAATTAAAGACATTTTGGTCATTTTATCCAAAAAAAAAATGTTAAAGAGTGGGATATTTATAGTTTTTTCTCGAGAAAAAAAAGTGCATTTTTTTGAAATTCCAAACAATATACTTCAAAAGCGTTTTTTTTAAAAAAAATAAGGTGCGTTTGGTTGTACTTTTTAAAATTGTAATTTGAAAATTATTTTTTAAAAATAAATTTGAAAAACATAATCATAATATTTTAAAAAGATAAATTGTGTTTGGTATACTAATTTTAGAAAAGTGAACAAATGAAAGAAAAAAACGACAACTAAAAAACAACAAAATAAAAAAAAATGAGCAAAACGTTAAAAAGATAGATGAAACAAAAATACTATCTAACAAGCTTTTTGCGAGTTTTTCGCTTTAGTTAATTTTTTTCAATTTTAGTATATTTTTTAAGATCCTCTTATCACAAAAAATTTACGAAAAAAAAAACAGGAACTAAAGGCAAAGGTAAATAAAAAATAAAAAAAACTCCTAAAAGAAAAAAAAAAAACCTAAAACCCTTCTTAGACTAAACATATACACTTAATTGTGAGTAATAATTTGGTACTCTTGAAGTACCATAGGATAGTCTTAACGTGATTCTACTCTCTAATCATGTGACAGTAATTATTCGGTAATTTTGAAGTACTATTTGAGAAGTTTAAGTAGTATTCTCATTTAATGTGGTGATGATAAATTTTATAGTAAAAACATGATAACTAATTTTTATAAAGTGAATAGAAGACAAAAATAAATCACATAGTATAAGTTGCGATCATTTATTTGTCATAATATAATATGATATTGTCTACATGATAGTTCAAAAGTACCTAATAATTTGTCATCATGTAATAAAAAATACTTCGGGTATAATAATCTTAACTCCAGTTTTATTGAGCAGATAAAAGATAAAAATGGCCCATTTAAATATGCATTATAAATTTTTATGTATAAAGGATAACTCCACTTGTACTATGAGAGTAATTAATGGCCCTATTTAGAATAATATTTTATTTGTTTATTTATTTTAAAAATTTTATTTTTAATAATTTATTTATCTTTTAGTTAAATTATTAAATTTCTTTATTTTTTCTCATTGACTCCAAATAACTAAATCTTCTCAATCAAAATATAAAAAATTTAATAAATACAAAAATAGTTAATAAGTCAAATTTTATGAGATGAATTAACTTATTGGCTATTTTAGTTTTTTTTAACGTTTTTACCTTTTGATTAAATATTTTTATTGAAATAATTCAAAAAAATAAATTTAGTTAGAGGGTGAAAAATGTTAAAAAAATTACAAAAAAAAAAAAATAAAGCACAAATTTCTTGAAATTTACCCCAAACACCGGCAATAATTTTACCTTAATTGTGAGGTGGTGTCAGGTGTGGGGTCCAGTTTCAGTGGGGAGCTGAGTAGCACGTGGCAGGTGGAAGCGGAGTGTTTGGGCACGGGAGGAAGAATCTGCCAGCTGGGTTTCGTAATTGAGCAATGATTTTGGTCACTCACGGTCTCTGTTGGTCGTTACGAATAAGGCCGCTCACCGCTGACATTTATCATCTAAGGCTTTGTTTGGTAAACCGATTAAATTCTTTGACTTTTTTTGTCTTTAAATTAAAATAAGAGAAAACATTGGCTCTGTTTTGAAATAATTAGTTATTTACTTATTTTGTTTTGTTTATTTAATTTTTATTTAGTATTTTTTTCAGCATTTAGTTATATTATTATATTTTTTGATTCATCTCGTTAAGACGAGTTGAAAAAATAAATTTGTATAAAAAAAAAGTTTAGAAAAAAAAAACTAAAATAAGATAATAAAATAAATCTTATGTTGGTTATTCTTGTCATTTTTTTTATTAAATTTTTTAATTTTTTAATTCATCTCATTTAGATGATTCGAAAAAATAAAAAAATTTATTCCAAAAAATTAATTTTGACCATTGATTTTTGTTGAAATTTGATGTAAAGACGATTAAGTCTGTGTTTGAATTAGCTTATTTTGTAATTTTTTGACTTAAAAGCAAAAAAATGCTAACTGATTTGGCTTATTAGAATTTTTTTCTACTTTTTTTACATGATTTGACATCTACTTTTTACAAAAAGCCAAAAAATTTAAAACTCACTATAAAAAGCTAGTCCAAACACATACTAAACATATAGAATTTAAGCC
>JAULJZ010000006.1:69852-87569 GCA_032270985.1 Heliamphora pulchella
AAAAAAAAGAAAAAGAAAAACTCATTTGGACTCTCTCATGCTCTACATTCTCTGCTTAACTGGTTTGCCTTCTGCAGGAGGATCCTTGCGTGGTAGTATGCGGATTAGCAGTCCAGAGACTTATTCATGACCAATCCATGGCTCCGGGACAGATCGACGTTGTTACTGTATAACCTGCAAAATCTATACAGCCAAGTGGAACTGCCAACCCAGAAGGCAGAGGAGATAGAGGTATTTATACCAGGTAGGCTGGTACCTAATAAAATGGAGATATGATATCAATCGACTCATGTTGAAAATGCTAGATGCAAGCGTAAAACTATAATGTTGTAATCATTGATTTGTGGGAGGAATTTACCAAGGAAAATAATAACGAACCAAAGATATAAATTTAACTTTTTCTTTACCTTTTCCTTTCCTCCATAAATCCCTTTACGAATACATGATCCAAACACAACCATAAATTGACTAGAGCAACACAAGTAGAGAACTCAGCCAGATCAAACATATAGATAATTACAAACTTGACTAACTGCAGTATATAACAATGAATGCTAAATCCCCTCCCTCCTTCTATCCCCTCACCCTACCTTTACATGGGACAGCAGGTATTTTATCAATATCAATATTACAAATAACTAACTCCTACATATCTTTATTTCGAAAAAGATGATCCACCTTTTCCAATACCCAATTCCAAGTAACATATATCTCTCACACAACAAAAATATATTCATCTTCTCTTTACAAATATGCTAATCTTCCAAATCTTTTGTCATAATACATTTGTATTTCAAATATTTTCATCTTTAGAGGTACCAAGCTCCCCTCTTTAATCCCTTTGCAAGGAAGATTGAACGTTCCTCATGAAAAAGTTTGAAGCTCGGGTATCACTGTACCCGTTCTTCTTCCCCATCAGAAGAGCTGAAAAATTCACCAAAGCAGTTCTGCCCATCAAACATTTCTTATGCCACGAAATCATGAAACAAATGGGAGGAGCCCAAACAGTGCTGCCGGTTACCAGAATCCATGCAGTCAAAGTCTGCCGCCTGAGGCTCTGAAGAAGAAGAGGCAGTGTTATAAACATCACTCCCCCTCATCGCGACAAAACCGTGATGAGTCGCTGTGGGCATGGGGAGGCCACCGCCCTCGCAATGCTGCAGCCCTAATGTGAGAGATACCCCGCTTCCATTTCCAAACCTCCCCAACTCTGAGATGTGGTATGCAGCGGCAGTTGTCATAAACCTCCTGCTGCCTCCATCCGGCTGAACAATCGTGTCTAGGAAAAGACTACCATCGTCCACACCTTTCCTTCGTTCCCCAATTGATCTCACTGCCCCATATTCAGTTTCAGTTCCTCCACGAGTCCCATTTTCAAAAGTGGTACCAGTAGTTCCTACCATTTCTATTTCAGGAATGTGAATGTCATCGTGTTTAGGGTCGAGGAATTGTCCAGTTCTACGCAGCTCAGTTTCCGTGGAAGTTGAACTTTGCTGTAAATCTTCCCTTCTATCCTCCGATGCTCTGATACCGCCTTGTGTTGCTTTAGGTTCAGCTTCAGATGATGAATTAGAGTCCATCTCCGCATCACCGATTTCTTCTTTGTACATCTCTTCAACCATGGGCTTCCAGAGACGCACACGTGCATTTATAAACCAGTTTGATACCTATGAAAAAAAATATGATCAATGAATCTCAGAAGCAGAACAAATAACAAGATGCTCCATGAAGTTGAAATACTTTTTAACAGAATATACACAAGATATCCATCCAACCTATTACGAAGGAAAATGATAGTGCACTGCAGTAAGATTCCTAAAAGTTACTGAAAGAAACCCACATAAACATATTTTCCAATCATGTTCACCTCAATAGTAGGTACTATAAATCAATGGGGAGGCTACTGCCTTCGGAATGAATGTTTACGTGCACGGCTAAGACTAGTGCTTTACAACATTCTGAATGATAGAGAAGTTACAATCACGGCTAATATGATAGCCAACATTTATATGCTTGGGTTTTTCATCAACTCGTTACCGAAATAGTCGTGGGCCTGAATCCAGTACTAATCATGCTTCACAAATCCAACAAACGTAAAAGTTCTTTACCTGACTTCTTGTCAAGCCTGTCTGCCTTGCTAGCATGATCTTATCAGAATCTTTAGGGTAGCTGCAGGAAAAACATAAGCACCAATAAGATCAATTGAATTGCAGAACAACTTCAGGTAAAAAAGAAAAGGAAGAAGAAGAAACAATAGAAAAAGAATTAGTGTAGGGTTTTACGGATGAAGAAAGTGTTCAAATAGCCAAGCACGAAGTACAGAAACTGAGGTTTCAGGCAGCCCTCTCTGTGGCCTCCATGCATGTT
The DNA here is from genome assembly GCA_032270985.1 of Heliamphora pulchella. Lineage (NCBI taxonomy): Eukaryota > Viridiplantae > Streptophyta > Magnoliopsida > Ericales > Sarraceniaceae > Heliamphora > Heliamphora pulchella. The sequence goes on from JAULJZ010000006.1 coordinate 72,220, forward strand.
GTTGCATCATGCCCAGCTGTTGAAGCGCTCTCTGTTGCCTAAGGTGCTGATCCACGTAGCGAAGCCGAGATATTCCAACCCCTTTGCTATTTTCTGAACCATCTTGTTCTCCGAGGCTTCTCCGCAACACTTGAATCTGGCCAGTTATGGCATCGCGCAAGCACCGGAAGTGTCGGGAGATTGTCTGGAGGGCAAGTGATGTGTATGGTTTTGCTGCTCCACATCCGGCTACAACATCGAACGAGGATACCACAATCTGCATCTGATGATAATATTGTTTGTACCTTCTATCAACCTGCAAAGATAAGAGTGATCATCGTTTGTTTTAGGTTGGAAGTGGAGCTCAATTTCATGAATTGAAGATAGTAGACAAGAAAAAGACCATGGACATGATCTTCAAACTTGGTAACCTTTATGTAATATCCACTACTAAACATCCTTAGCTTAAGTATCTAAGCCAAGTTATTAGGCTCACTTTCACATGTTACTCGGTGATGGATCGTTACAATTGGTATCAGAGGTGACTCTAGTCTCATGATGGATTCCTTAAAAGTGTGGTGGAAGAGTATACGCTCGAGAGAGAAGGCTGTTGGGTACTTTACTAACGCTTCACCCGATTCAGGAGAAAGGCGTAGAGTGCAAAGAAGGGAAGAGAAGAGGCCTGCTCATGAAACAGCCAGGATCCTAGAGCACGACCTCGCTAAGGAGTCGGTGCTCCATGCAATGGGGCAGGAGATTCTGAGGCTTTGTTCTTCCTTGAGGAACCAAGATCAAGACTCGTAAGTCCAAGTGGGGAGCTCCCATATCGGAGGGCCGAAGTCCCCAGGGACGAAGTGTAAGAAGGAAGAGAAAGGGGTCGACTCGGAGCTGGGGCAGATCCTCAGAGAGTTTACCAAGCAAAAAGAAGACTCAAGCACCGAAGGAAGTAGTCACACTCCCAAAAAAATCCAGGAAGAACAAAGATCCGCCGCGGAAAAGCGAAGACTCGATGTCAGCCTACTATACCACGGCCGAACCAAGTGACGTGTGGGAGGGGATGATTACCACACTGTTCGCCGAGCACATAGACAGGTTCGAACCCCCCAGAAACTTCTCCGTGCCGAGGTTTAAGTCATACGACGGACGTTTTGACCCAAACACGCACATTAGCCATTACAGGCATATGATGACATTGTGGAGCGGTAACAATGCCCTGATGTGTAAAGTGTTTCTGTCCAATTTGGAAACATCCGGGTTGAGGTGGTTCGACCGTCTTCTGCCTCAGTCAATAGCGAGCTGGAGAGACCTGTTGAAGGGATTCGTAACCCACTTCATCACTAACACAAAAATTTCGAAAGAAATTGATTCACTTATGGCGTTGAGGAGGGGAAAGGAGGAGTCCTTGTGGGATTACACAAAAAAGTACTGGGAGGTATATAATGATATTGAAAATTGTAATGAGGAGTTGGCTGTAGCCTCTTTCAAACACGAACCCCAGCTTGAAGGAAAGTTAAGAGCCTCTCTCACGAAGAAGCCACCCCAAGGCATATCGGCCCTGATGAGCCGGGTGGAGCAATACATCAGGGTAAAAGACGACGTTGGAAGAAACGAGACCGACATGAGGAAGGAACGAAGGCTGAGCCCGGACAGATTCAGGAAGTCTAGTCCAGGACGAACAAGGAGGGTGAACTCTCCGAGACCAAACAAAAGATCCAAAGGGGAGCAACCGAGCACCCAAATCAGACTGGAAGTGAACTACAGAGAAAGGGAGGTTGTGAACGCGGTGTTCAAAGAATTTATCCACAAAATTCTGCCACAGATCAAATGCAGACCTTATTTCATGTGGCCATCCAGACTACCTGACTCGGTTGTACAGTCGGCCAATAAAAAAAAGGAATACGATAGAAGTGTTCATATCCCAGAGAGAGAAACCATAGGACGGAGGATTGTCGAACCTTTAAGAAACACTTGGAAGAATTGGTCCAGCAAGGACACTTGAAGGAATTTCTGGAGGAGGAAATACAGCAACAACCGTTTTTAGCAGCGAAGCGGGCAGAACCGTCTGCTAGACCAGCAAGTCACGGTTTTAACAGCGTAATCCATGGAATGGCCGAGCAAGGACAGAAAATCTCCACGCAAGGGCAGATGAGAAGGCTCGGCCATATTGCGGAGGTGATGAAGGTGCAGATCACGAGGGGAAAGAGGCCGAGGCTAGAGGAATGTGGGGAGGGGATAACGTTCTCAAAAGAAGACTCTGAACGGGTTCAACACCCATACAGCGATGCGTTAGTAATATCTCTCAACCTTGCCGACTTCGAGGTTAAACGGATACTGATTGACCAGGGGAGTTTGGTTAAAGTAATGTACTATGACCTCTTTAAGAAGCTCGGCCTTAGAGACCGAGATTTGACCTCGACCTTGACTCTGCTCGTTGGGTTCAATTGTCAGCCCGTCTGGCCTTTGGGGAGAATCACTATCCCGGTCAGAGTAGGAACAGCGGAATTCTTGACGAACTTCCTAGTGGTGGATGTACCCTCAGCGTACACCGTCATCATGGGTCGAACCTGGTTGCACAAGCTGAGGGTCATCCCATCTATATATCATCAAATGTTAAAATTTTCTACTGCCAAAGAGGTAGAGGTCATCCACAGGGACCAGAGCGGCTCCAAAAATTGCTTTGTAGCGGCCTTTAGGACCGAGGTCTGTTCTGAGGAAGTTAAAGTGGTTGAGGCATCAGACCAGTTTGTCCTGGAGGACATCGGAGTGGAGGCCAAAGATAAAGCCGTGGAAGGACTCAAAACGGTCATGATCAATCCCAATGTTCTAGACAAAATTTTCCTTCTCGGTACAACCATGGCCGAGCAGGAAAAAGGAGAGTTGCTTCGGCTGTTGCAACGAAATGTAGAAGTATTTGCGCGAACACCATATAAAATGTCAGGAGTGGATCTCGCCTATATTTGTCACGCATTAAACGCCAATCCGTCTTTCAAACCGGTAAAGCAGAAAGGGAGGCGTTCGGCGCCGCACCATATTGAGGCCGTAGCCGAAGAAGTAGGAAAGCTATTTGAAGCTAGGGCCATCAGGGAGGTTCAATATCCGGAGTGGCTGTCCAACATTGTGGTCGTCGAGAAGAAAAGCTGCAAGTGGGGAGTATGTGTGGACTTCACCAATCTGAACAAGACTCGTCCCAATGATAGTTTCCTTCTTTCTAAGATCGATCAGCTTGTAGATGTCACGGCGAGGCATCAGCGCATGAGCTTCCTAGATGCATACCGGAGCTATCACCAAATTGCCATGATTGGCCGAGATCAAAAGAAGACGTCGTTCGTAACCCCGCACGGGACCTATTGTTATAAAGTCATGCCATTCGGCCTCAAGAACGTCGGGGCAACATTTCAAAGGATGACCACAAAAATGTTTGTTGAAGTACTATGAAAGACGATGGAGGCCTACATAGGTATGGTAGTAAAATCAAAGAGGAAAGAGGATCATCTGGCCGACCTACAGAGAATTTTTGACATTCTCAAAGCCCACTGCCTCTGCCTTAACGTAGCCAAATGCGCATTTGGGGTCGGCTCGGGTAAATTCCTCGGCTTCCTAGTCACAAACCGAGAAATCGAAGCAAGCTTGGACCAAATCAAAGCCATTGTGGAAATTCGAACGCCGTGCACCGTTAAAGAGGTCCAGAAACTAACGGGAATGACCGTGGCCTTGAACATATTTATAAGCCGAGCTCCAGATAAAATGCAGGCCATTTTTTCTAACACTGAAAAAGGAAAAGAAATTTCACTGGAACAAGGATTACGATCAAACGCTCCAAGCTTTGAAAGCATATCTATCCTCCCCACTGTTGCTCTTTACACCAAAAGAAGCAGAAGTGCTGTATCTATATCTAGCAGTGTCCTCACACGTTGCCAGTGCGGTTCTCGTCAGACAAGAAGAAAAGCAGCAGATGCTAGTCTACTACGTCGGCCACACTCTCACCGGGTCAAAAATAAAATATTTACCACTAGAAAAGCTAGCGTACGCATTGGTCATTGCATCACGAAAGTTGCAGCACTACTTCCAGGCACATGCAATTATCATCCCCACCAAGTACCCATTGAAGGCCGTATTCTCGAAGGCTGGCCTAACGGAAAGGATGACCAAGTGGGCCGTTGAACTGGGGGAGCATGACATCAACTTCAAGCCCAAGACCGCCCTCAAGGCCCAAGTACTAGCTGACTTTGTGGCTGAGTTTTCTTGGAACATTCCAGGAACAGAAGAGGAAGAGGAGGACGAGTACGCCCTTCTACCGAGCTCAGAGGGGCTTTGGAAATTGCACGTCGACGGAGCGTCCAACAACAAAGAATCAGGGGTGGGGATGGTCCTTATCTCTTTGGACAACACAAAACTGGAGCATGCTTTTAGACTAGGCTTCAATGCTTCGAACAACGAGGCCGAATACGAGGCATTGCTTGCGGGACTTGAGACAACGTCAAAGCTCAGCATCGCCAACTTGGAAGTGTTTAGTGACTCACAACTGGTTGTCAATCAACTAAAAAGGGACTATGAGGCAAGGGATAACCTAATGGTCAAATATCTCCAAAAGGCAACATAGGCCATGAAGAGATTTGCAATAATCAAGGTCGAGCAGATAAGCCGAACTGACAACGGCCATGCAGACACGCTGGCTAGTCTCGCCTCGGCAACTGAGGCAAAAGAAGAAAGGACGGTAATGGTGCAAGCCCTCCCAAGGCCGAGCATAGACGGGTCCAATAACGAGACGCAAGAGGTCCTTCCAACTGCGCACTGTCTATCGTGAATGGATCCCATCGTATCATTCATAAAAGATGGCGTTTTGCCATTCGAAAAGAAAGAGGCACATAAGGTTAGGTTGAAATCTGCCCGTTTTTTGCTGTCTCAAACTAACAAGTTAAATCGTCGTTCCTACACGGGCCCTTATCTCCTATGCGTACATCCCAGTTTGGTGGAGGACCTCCTTTTCGAAATTCATGACGGGATTTGTGGCAATCACACAGGAGCACGGTCCCTTGCTCACCGAGCTATTTCCTAGGGATACTGATGCCCGTACATGCAAAAGGACGCTCAACAATATGTGAGGAGGTGTGAGAAATGTCAGCTTTCCTCTCATTTCATCCATTAGCCTGCGGGGAAACTAAACCCCCGTACAAATATGATAATGAACTTGTATGTCGTTCCTTGATCTTATATAACGATTCTTTAAGCATGCAAAAAACTATATGTTGCTTGGTTCGAGAAATAAAAATAAGAGAACCGAACTACTTCACTCTTTTCCAAATTCTATAAATGTTAGTTGATCGTATACGTCATTATGGTTCTATATTTCAGAGTATTCTTCCCTATTTGATTTGAATTACACAAATTCTATAAATTTTGATTGATTATATGTCATTATAGTTCCACGTTTCAGAGTATTCTTTCATATTTGATTTGAATTTCATATTTCAATTCACAATCATTTCAATACATTGCTAATGTACCAACCTCACAACATTGTGAAAAGGGGAAGCAACCAAATGATACTAGTATTGTTCTTAACTCTTACCTCATCAAGCATGGATGAAAGCTTCGTCAGCTTGTCCTGAAGATCCTGTCTTTCTGCTGCCGAAAGCTCTCTAGGTGAGTTTCCAACTGAGTCTTCTGGATTTGAAGACACTCCACTAGCAGGAGCCAATGTAGCAGTAGTTTCAGTCTTTGGTCCTCCATCTCCTTCTTTCGAGCTCTTTGTTTCATCTTTCTTACAGTCCTGCACCTTCAAACCCTTCTGGACATTAACAACCTCGTCGAGCAGTTCCTGAGCCGCTTTCAAGTACTTCAAATTGGGAATGGTTCTTGCAAAACCTGGTGGCAGTACTGGCAGATATTCTCCATTTCTAGGAAGTTTATTTTGGGAGCTCTGATCATCATCTCTAAGAGAGGCACTCCTGCCACCAATTCCCTCCCCTGAAGTCGCCAGAATAGGACTCAGGAACGAAGAGAAACCCGAGTTAGAATTCCTGAACTCGATGGAAGGGAGTTGATCTTGGGGTGGGATTTGAGTGCTGAGGCTAAGGGACAGTACTTGGCCCTGCAAATTCTGCACACCTTGAAAAATTTGCATAAATGGCATTTCGTTTCTACCGTTTCCCCAAGAATTAAAACCAGGTTCCCCGATTCGCAATCCTCCAAGATTCGATAGGATTTCTTGCTGCTGCGAATTCTCAGCAGCCACTGCATCTGAACACGACGCAGAAGAAGATAAGTAGTTCATATACATCATCATATTACCGGGAATAACTGGTGCTTCTGAGTAAGAACTTGGCAAAGATTCCCTTGAGTAAATCATTGGAGGAGAATGCCTTTGGTTGTTTGAGTTAGGGAAGAAAGTAGCCATCCTCTTCTTCTAGTCTCAGATCTTGGCTTGAGTTGAATTACCTAGTGTCACTCTGTGAACAAAAATGATTTACAAGGATGATCACCAGGTGCCTATAGTTCTACTAAAACACAAATAATAAGAGAAAGATTGGAAATTGAAGAAAAAATGGCATGTGAATAGGAACTGTAAGTGATAGTTCTAGAATGATCTCACTACTACACAATCTAGTTTGAATTGGATTTTGATATCTGATTTTATATTTGTATTAAGAAAATTATGAAATTATGAAATTATGAACCTATAGATTATATCTTGTAAAGGTGTGATTGTCATTTCAATTAGAAATTACTAACGTTTATTATAGTTTTAGACTACTTATAATTTCAAGTAGTAAAATTTGTATTTATTAATTTCTAATCACTAATCAGAAGCTATAAACAGACTTATTGAATTTAAAAAAAAAAAAACTTTTTATTGAGCTATAAATTAAAAACTGAAAAATAATTTCTAACAAATAGGCTCTAAGAAATGTCGCTCTTAAAGCTTCTAAGATAGATCAGCATTCAAGACTCAGGAATTCAATGCATCAATAATTAAAAAGACCCCTTTCATCAACATGAGAGGATATCAATTGTAATTTTCCACTTCAGTAATCAATCACCAGAAACAAACATGAAGTACTAATCAAGTAGATAAAGAATTAAATTTTAAAAAAAAAAACTAAACTGCAGAAACAAATCCAAAAACTAACTCAAATGACACGATACTTACAAAAGAACTTAAAAACAACTCTAAAAAATAAGAAAGAAATAACAAAAACAAAAGGAAAATAAAGTTTTACAATTTTCAAAAAATGTACAATTTTATTATATGAGAAAAAAATGAGGAAAACCCATTACCCAATAAGCCAGAAACATAATACATGAAAACGAATTAACATATTTCATCATCGTTGTCTAGACCATGTGCCTAGAGTGGAGAGAAAGAGTTGTAAACAACAGGAGATTACAAGATGACCAGCCCAGATCATTAAAGTATAACTAATTAACTAATATTAGTTCAAAATAATTAAAAATAAAAATAAAAAGGAGCTTAACCCGAAAAAAAAAATGTATTCCTCAGCAGCTAACAAGATAATGAAAGCAAAGCCTCTATAGAGAGAGAGTAGATATAATAAACGAAAATGCTATTTGAACATAGAACTAATCACTAATTTAATTAGTGACAAATTGAGAATCTTACTTACAAGAACGTAGAATTAATCATTAATTTAATCACAGACAAATACAAAGATTGAAACTCTTACTGATGTGAGCAGACAACTAATTATTAATCTAATTACTGATAAACACAATTATTGAGATTCTTACCGACAAAAACAAACAGTTAATCATTAATTTAACCACAAATAAATACTAAGATTGAGACTCTTACCGATTAATCTAATCACAGACAAAACATAAAGATTGAGACTCTCACCGACAAAAACAGATAACTAATCATTAATCCGATCAGACAGAGACTCTTACCGATAATTGTTTACTGTATAAGAAAATACCAGAAAACCAGCACCAGTTGTATATCTTGTGGGGAACAGAAAAGCTGTGATCATCTGCTGAAACAATTCTCTTGAACGGAAATTTACCGATCCCGAGATCCAAAAAACACCCGTTTTTTTAATCTCAAATTCTCTCTCTAACGTACAGCGTGATGCAGAAGGAGGAGGAGGAGAAAACCCAGAAAAATTTACCTTTCAAATTAAAGTTTGAAAGTACAAAAAATAAGTTCACTCTCTCTCTCTCTTATCATGTACTCACTATCTCTCTTATTCCCACGTGAGAGTTACAGACACGCAAACTCCACTCTCTCGTTCTCTCTCTTTCTCTATGAGAAGAAGACATGGAAAGGTTTCTTTTATCTCAGGAACTCATCAATCCCTTGTAATTTCTATTCTCTCCAAAAGAAATCATAACTTTCCTTTTTCTATCTCTCTTTTGTCTCTTTGAATGCTTTCTCTTTCTAACTTTTGCTTTGCTTTGCAATTTCTATCTCTCTCCCCCCAGTTGCTGTTTATTGTTGCTTGACCTTCTTGATCTTGCTGTTGATGGCGTTTGGTTAAAGAGTTCAATCTCTAACAACCAGTTGGTAGAATCTCCTTCATATCTCCCTCTCTCTCTCTCTTCCTCTCTTGTCTAAAATGTCTCTTTCATCTTAAGCATGGATGGGAGTAGCCGCCTGAAATATCCAAAAATTATACTTTGGTCATCATATTTAAGGGGTTTGAGAATGCTAATAATAATAATATTTAATTTTTTATTATTAATTTTTGTTATAAATTTTTTTTAAAGCATTCACAACTTCTGTTACAACTAATTATAATTATTTTTTTTATTTTAAATATAAATTATAATTTTTTCTAAATACTCATAATTTTTGTTACAAACTACAATTTATAAGCTATTAGTAATAATTTTGTCAAATACCATTTTAAATACTTTATAAATGTTATTTTACACGTGTGATGTTTAAAAATGAATAATAAGTTTAAAAAATCGTATAAAACCCACACATGAGATGCGAAGTGTTATCGTGCTCAAATTTGATCAATAAACATCATCACCATATATAGCATTACTCTATCCAATTAATAATTTGAATAGTATATTTTGTAGGCTTCGTAGAGAAGATTATTCATTTAAAAATTTAACTTGATTGAATATCGATAAATACATAAAATAATTATTATTTATTGTGAAAATAGATAGTTTAAGTTTAAACAGTTTATTTTAAACAAAACACTTAGGACCTGTTTAGAATGTCTACAAAAGCTCGACTTTTAAAATGTTTAGCTTTTTTTTTTAAAAAAAGTTAAGGTATTTGGAATAATTTTTTATAATAGCTTTTTTACTTTTTATTTTTTATTAAAATGTTTAATATACTCTTACTTTTTGCTTTTAAATTGTAGTGTTTGGTATATTGGCACAATTTTTTTTATTTTTGTGAGGAGGGTTGACTTTTTTAATTGAAGATATTATAATAATTTTAGTTCAAAAAAGTTAAGATTTTTGCGACTTTTTTTCTTGAATTAAATGAAAAAAAAGTTAATTAACTTTTTTTAAAAACTAAATAATATGACTTAAAAACATTTTTTTCTTAAAAAAGCTAACTTTTTTGGAAAACCGAACATGGGCTTAACTTGTGCATCTACTTATAGATGATCATCAAACAAATTTTTAACCAGAATGATTTCTTTGTGACTCCAGGTGAATTACTCATTAGGACCCACTTTAAACCCACAAAAGATTTCGTTTGGCAAAGGCCCTAAAACTTGGCCTTTTGACTTTTAGCTTAAAATCTAAAAAATCAAAAAGTCTCTTTTGGGAGTCCAAAAGCTTTTAATCTTTTTTGTTCTTTAAATAAAATGTTTTTTTTATATTTTTAAAAAATATCATTATTTTTATTATATATATTTATTTTTTATAAAAATTATATTTTAAAAATATATTGGTCAAAATTTATCAAATAAGATTCATATTGAATATAAAATTAAATAAGAATAAATTTTTAAAAAATTATATTAACTTTTTTTTTGACTTAAAGCTCTTTTGATTTAAATTCATTTTAAACAAAGGTTTTTGACTTATTTGTCTTTCAGCTTAAAATCAGCTCTACGGTTCACTTTATGAATTTTTTATTTATTTAACTTAAAACAATTTTAAGTAAAAAGTCTAATTTAAAATTAGATCATCAAACAATACCCAAATTTTTACTAAATGAATGATTCATATTATGGTCCAGACTCTAAATCAGGTCTTAGAAGTATTAGAAGAAAAAAGAACTGGTAGAGTACTGTAATAAGAAGCGCACCATTTGGGTCCCCAAATCACTATTCATTTGTCTTTTTCTTCCAATTTAATGTTTAATGTGTTCATATACAATATGGACTCAATGGTTTTGAGATATTTCCGTTTCTGCCCCTTTATTGTTATCCTTACACCTACTTCATGTGTTATGGATTAGTCATCTACCAATAAATAGTGACTATAATATACGTTCATTTAGTTGAAAAATTATTTTTATAAAATAATTAGTGTATTTAAATTATTAGTGCTTAGATTATTAGTATAGTATTTTTTGTATCGAATGATATTTGATTGAAACTAAAATAACCTGTAGATAAATAATATGGTGTTTGATTTAACATAATTTTAATGTAATTAAATTTTTTCATGTACAAAAATAATTAAAATAATCTCAAAATTAACCAACTCATCCCTCCCATGGATTTAGAATAGTCTCCCATAAAGGGTTTTAAGTTGATTATAAATTTTTTAACTCCTTTCAAATAGTTGTCAAACACATCTATATATGGAACTATTAGTAAAATAGTCCAATCCTAAATCTTATTTCCACAATCAAACAAGGCCTATGTGATATATTAAACTTTAACAAATATAAGTATATTATGTGACATATTAAACTTTTAAAAGGATAAAATTAATAACATAAGATTTTAAAATTAAGATTAGTCATTAATAATTCTAAATTGAAGGTCAAGATGATTTTGGACTTGTTTGACTCGTTATTTGCAGTCAAGATTGTCGCTTAAGATTTCCAAAATAATTACTCTTCCAAATTTATTAAAACTATTATAATAATATATACTATTATATGTGACCATTAAAATAAATCTTACTAACAAAAATTAAAAAAATTAAATATTATTTATTAGGCCTATAAGTCGAGTAGACTAGGTCTCATTTTGTCAAATTAATAAAAAAAACCTATATACTAAAATATTTTAAATAAATAAAATAAAATAAAACTTTTAGAAAATTAGAACTTTAATAACCTGCCGAAAAGGAAATTCATTTTTCAATAAATTGCACCTGCCGATGTCAATGAGGTTGACGAATAGAATAAATGGAGTTTTTAAAAAGTAAAAATTAAAAGAACTTAAATTGTCGACATTAAAAACAATGACTTTTAAACATATGTTTAAAAGAAATCATTTTTAATTTTTTTTCTCTCATGTTTAATATATTTTTTTTTCTTTCTTTCTATATTTTGGCTTTCTGCTTTGCACGCTTTTTGACTCATTCTCTTAAACTTGAAATTTTTTTAAAATACGATATGTTTAGTAATATTGCTGGTTTAGATTTATTTTTAGATTTAAAAATTTTAAAAGAAGATGTACAAACAAAAGAAACAAAAAAAAAACCAATTGATATAGTACTAAATTATACTGAAAGACTAAATTCTTTTTTAAATTTATGTATTACTTATAAAACATTATTAACAATTCTAATAAAAATATCTCCTGCAAAAAAAAGTTTGTCTAAATTAAGATTAATAAAATCTTAACTTAGATTGATCATGTTACAAGAAAAGTTTAATGAATTATCAATTAAGAAAATAATGTTAAAAAAACTTGATTATAAAAATATAACTAATAATTTTACATTTCAAAAAATAAAATCCTAAAAAATTAAATATAAAAAATCTTAATTAATATCTCGCCTAATTTCTCAAAATTATTGAATCGCCCTAGTGTAGCATTCGGGAAGCCTTTTGCCTATTCAATCGATATGAATTTCTTACATTTTGTTTCTGGCAATATTTGTTAAAGAAAGATGCTACTTATGGTTCAAAGAATGATGAATAGTGAGTACATGATATATGGGTATTTGTATAAAATATATTAATATATATAAAAATAATAAATTTCATTTTTAAAATATATTATTATTAATTTTTTTATTTCTATTAGCCTATTAACTATCGTTTACTAAGTGATTATATCAGATCCTTTTGTTGAATGAAAGGTAAATGTCCAATCAAAAATTTATTAGTTGTTATATAGGTTTTACTTTTTAGAAGTATTAATTGCCCAACCTTCAGCAAGTGTAATAGAATATTGACTAGGGAAAATTCTTTTTCTAAATTACTATATGATATTATTTATATGGTATTTTTAGTAAATAAAAATGCATAATAAATACTAAATGCATTATTTTTGTTTTTTATCTACCCAATAAAAATAATTTTATATTATTTTTTATAGAGTATTTTTTATTATATGATTAGACAAGAATACTACATAAATAATTTTACATGATCTTTCGAGATTTTTGAATAAGTAATTAAGTATTCATTGATTAGAGCCCTTTTACCTATGCGGGAGGTTCGAGGTTCGAAGTTCTCATTTGCAAGTGGATTTGACTATCTCGGTATTACGGGTGTTTGTTGTAATTAAAATTATAAATATATAAATTATTATTTAAAATATGTTATTATAACTTTAAAAAAAAATTATAAATTTCTGTTATAATTCTAAGTTTATACCTTAAAATAGTAGAATTTATATTTGTTAATTTAAAATTAGAAACTATAATTAAAAAATTATAAACACATTTATTTAGATTTTTTTTAAAAACTTTTTGTGAAACTACAAATTAAAAACTATAACTTAAATAGAAACAAACACTTCCTTTGTTTCAAGTTTTTCAATTGAATTTGGTTTCTCTACAACCAGCAGGGTTTAACTTCGGTCTTACTTTAATGATTTTAACTATTTATTATATTAGTTTTTAGAGCGTTGATTATCATACAAAAATTAAATTGATATCATATCATGAAATGCATGAACAAATCTCATTCAATAAATTTAATTTGCTCAGGCATTTAGTAATTTCAGATCAGATTAGTTTTTGTATGAATGATACGGACATTGAAAATGATAATATAAACAATTATGGGATGTTTCGGAAAGCTACTGGTAGTATCTTTTAGTTATAAATTATAAGTTTTTTTAAATTAACATCCACAACTTCTGTTACAATTTATAATTTTTTTTTGTATTACAACTACAAATTATAATATTTATCAAATATTAACAACTTTTATTACAAGTTATAATCTGTAAACTACTAATTTTAGTAATACCAAACACCACCTAGGATAATTGAAGTAAAATCGAGGTGGACTTCAATTACTGCAAAGAAGTAGAGCCATCTCTATTTTACTTTTGAGAGTTTTTTTTTTTTTTTGAAAAATTGATATATTGTATTTAATATTTATTGTAATTCTGGTAGATTGAACTTCGCTATAATGAGCTGAAAAAAATGCCAAACTTTCTATCTTCATGACAGTAGCACACCAAAATGCACTTGACTTGCCTTGCCTTGTCATTGAATAGCTGAGAAAGTATTGGTTTTCTGGTTTGATTTTTACTTCTTTTAGAAGTTCATGATCAGTTTCAAAAGTTTGCCAAACCACCATTCAAATTAGTAACTGAATCATTAAATGGGCAACTGAAAACTTTCAAAGAGAGAGAGAGACAAGAGATATTATTCGGAGAGCTACATGTGATATTATTTATATGATACTTTTATTTAATTACGTAATAGAAAATATTCAAAATAAGACAATAGTGGCTCACTCTTGTTAGGTAAATATAAAATAAAAGGTGACCTCTCATTTTGTATGCATTGATATTTTTTATTTATAAAAAATGTTACTTAAGTAATACCACGTCATATTTCGAGAGTACGTACTCAATAATGTTTCAAGAGAGAGAGAGATAGAGAAATAATGAGGAAGCAAGTATGACAAGCAATGAAGCAAACCCATAAGTCAGTAATAATTTTTTCTACTTTCTTAAACAGGTCTTGTCAACTATTGTTCATTGGGCGTTAATTATAGAAACTCTTACCAGTTAGGTCTTTTATTTTTAGATAGTATATGAAAGAACAACCAATCACACCATACCATTAAGAGGTTATAAAAAAAAAATTCTACCAATACGAGTCTCGATTAGCCACCGCTCACTAAGTGATGATTAACATTCTTAAATTAAAAAAAATTAAAATTAGCATAACATTAATGTTCTTGTTATTTTTGAAGAAATTGCTAATTATTGTTTATTGAACTGTGAATAATTAGACTCTTACAATTAAGATTCTATTAAGAATGTTTAATTTTAGCAACTCTAACCTTTGTGTGTTGCGATGTGATTATTATATTTTATTCAAAATATATAGTAAATTCTTACATGTCAAAATTATCTCTTATTTGTCATAGTTTATTATTATTTATTTCTAGTAAACGATGATTAGCGTAAATTAACCATAGTATATTTTGGGAGGAATTAATAATATAATTTTTGTCTAACCACTATCCACTGTGAATAACAAATAAATAATGTCAAGAAGTTGAAACTGTAAAACATATTTTACCAATATTAGTATATTTTTACACACACACACACACACACACATATATATATATATATATAATTTTATGTCAATCAACATAATTTTTTGCAAATTATTTACCGTCTACCAAACAATAGTTAGTATTTTTCTTAATAATATTGTTATTTTGTCTGAACTTATCATTATTACTGTTGTCGAATTAAATAAAGGGTTGTATTATTTCCTGGAACTCCTACCACATTGCACCCTCTGGTATTAAATATATTATATGATCTAAACTGCTAATTTTATGTTATAATGTATTTTTGAATATGTATGTATGGGTATAATTTTAAGATTAAATAATCAAACAAAGGTGATCTGGTTAATTACTTAATTAATAATGTCCACTTAATTTAATTCCTTTATATAAATAATTTAACAAGGCTTGTAATATGGACAATTTGAATTATAAATTACGTCTAAGATCGACTCCACTTTAGGGCACAACACCCACCCCTTATTTCCATTTGTGTCCCACTTTTCTAAATAATTAACTAATGAATATTGCTAAAATTCATTTTATTATTATTTTGCTCGATAATTTTGCATACTTTTTTTCTCGTTTAATACACAGAACGAGATACCCGTATGCTTTCAAATTAAAATGAATTTATAGATGCGCACTTCTCCCTCTCTATCGATCTCTCTTAGTCTCTTTCCTTCTTTATTTATGTTATTTAAAAAAAAATCCAAATCATTGGAAGCTGTTGTTGTTGTTTGTTTGGGAGAATATC
>JAULJZ010000006.1:124710-156486 GCA_032270985.1 Heliamphora pulchella
TCAATTTCCCGAGTGTCAACATTGAGAATTCAGTTTTGCAATTACAATGACCCGATTGGCAACGTGCACCGTCCTTTTTTCCATGCTTGATTTTCGTATAAAGAGGTTCACAAATTCTGTTTGTCCCGAAATTTTCTTTTCTGAAATGACAGTTCCTATTTTGATGCTTGGGTAAACCAGGTAATAAAATTGCGCCCAAATTAAAATGTTATGTTTTACCAAAATTGTTTTTGATGTGCCCAGCCAAGAATGGTCGAGCAGGCCGAGTAGCTAGGACGATTGAGCAGGAGGCGCCAAGTCTGCCCGTGATACCCTCCTATGATTCAGAATTCGCTCCCGGGATGACCAGGAAAGGAATATTCTATGGGATATTATTCAATCCTCCCACACAATGTAGGGGATTTAGCTTAATCCGCAATCATCCACCATTATATAAACGAGATAGAAACTCTCGATCAAGGTATAAGAATCAAGAACATTTACATTCAGTCGATTATCATTAATAAAAAGACTAACTTAAGCATCAAAAGGTAATCGACCAACATCCCATCGATGTTAGTTCTTGACTTTTGACGTTTTAGGTTCGACTCTTGATGATTCATAAGCCGACCCGGTTGGTTCTATCGTCGAGATATCATCAATTGGCGTTGTCTGTGAGAACCTCTCTCCCTTCTCTTTGATACACTCGATGGTAGAAACACGCGTAATGACCTTGACAACAATCGGCAACACCCTCCAATAGTGAATGGTGCCACAGACTCACGTGTCGACCAACAACTGGCTTATTTGACTCATCTGGTCTAGGAATTGTCGCAACAGACACGCGCTCTCCACCAGCGGTTTGAGGCTCAAATAATAGAATCCCTACCCATCCGGGTCGGGTTCCATGGAATCGGCAATGCTAACCTCGCTCCAACTAACCTCGCCCCTCAAGACCAAGAAATTCTAGGTCAGCCCAATTCCGCCAATGATGATGCCCACCTAGGCCAAGGGCAGGGGCTTAAGGGCAATGTCAACGACCTCTAGAACCTAGAGGAGGTGGAAAGCCAAAAAACCAGCCTAGAGGTCAGGGATCCTCACCGCGCGGGGAAGGCTTACCCAGACATCAGGTGTGAGGCTACTGCCACGATTGAACTCAAGATGAGACGAATGAAGAGCAGTTTCAAAATGTCAGGGAAGCGGTGAAGGCCAAGAAGGCCGAGGTCGTGGATGAGCTCGTGTAAAGAACTGATCTCCCGTTCTCGCCAATGATAATGATAGAGCCCCTGCCATCAAAGTTCAAGATGCCCCAGATGGCAGCCTTCGATGGGATAAAAGACCCAATGTACTACTTGGAGACCTACAAAGCCTTCATGTACCTCTATGCTGTTCCAGATGAGATCATGTGCCAAGCAATCCCTACTACCTTGAAAGGATCAGTCCGTATCTGGTTCAGTCGCCTTAAGTTAGGATCTATCAGCACCTTCAATCAGCTCAGCAAATTGTTCATAGGGCACTTCAATGGAGGACAGAGGCAGCGTCGGTTGACCACTTGTCTGCTGAATGTCAAACAGGCAAACGGAGAGTCACTCAGGGACTATGTGTCTAGGTTCAATGCAAAGGCACTCTAGGTCGTTGACGTAGACGACAAAGTGGCTTTGACGGCGTTCATAGGGGGACTACAGCCTACCAAATTTTTGTTCTCCCTGTCTAAAGTACCACTTGAGAGTGTAGCCGAGCTGATGGCCAAGGCCCAGAGGCATATGAATGCGGAAGACACAATGAACGCAAAGAAAGATAAAGCTAGACTTGATCAGGAAAGGAAGCCCGAGCGCCAGCATCCAAACAAAGTAGACCGACCAAGGATGTCGAGAGAGAATGAACGAAGGAATCCCAGGCACTCGGACAACAATAAACCCTGAATTCCTGCCAGTCGGTTCAAGAGGTACACCCCCCTGAACACCCCCATTGACCAGGTTCTGTTGTAAATACGCAACGATCCTGATCTGACGTGGTCGAGGAAACTGAAAACTACACCTGACCGAAGGAACTAGGACAAGTACTGCAGGTTTCACAAGGATCACGACCACAACACAGATAAGTATTTTGATCTGAATAAGCAGATAAATGTACTAATCTGGAGGGGCCGACTACGTCAATTTGTGACCGATCAACCAGGAAAGGAAAAGCCGAGGAAAGCACGGGAAGAGCTTTCGACCAACCGGGAAATAGCCAGAGAGGTCTGAGTAATATCCGGCGTGTAACGACCCAGTTTTTAAGTCTCTGAATTAAGAACGTTAAATCAATCGAAACTAGAATTTCAAATTAGGGTTAGATCAATAGTAAGAATCCCGAAAGATTAAGCCTAGAATTATATCTCGGAATTGAAAACCCTAAAGAAGAAAAGGTATCTCTTAATCCTAGAACCCCATAAGAAAAACGAAGAATTACAATTTGGTTCAAAAACAAGAATAAAATTTCAAAATTGACCCAAAATGAAGACGTACACAAATAATAAGGCTTTAAGTCCAAGAAATAGGAAAGCTAAGTGCCAACTCAATAATTAAGAAGAAAATATATGCAAAAAATTTAATATTCTATAATTTTTAATAATTACACGTTTAACTCCAAACTTTTCGAGAATTACACTTTTTGCTCAAAACACCCAACAATTGGTAAATCCATGATATGCTACGCACCTCTTACGAAGACACCGTAAAATTCTCTCATAACCACTCTAGAAGTCATCAACAATCTTAGTCCTGACAAATTACACGCAAGCCCCTCAATTCTCTCTATCTGCACGAAAGTTTCCAAGGTAATCCTCATCCATTCTCTACAACAAGCACTAACTAATGAATAAGTATATAAAAGTACTCGGTTTCAGATTATGGGAATTAGCGACAAAAACTCAAAAAGACTAGAACCCCAAGATTGGATTAGGACGAGAACAAAACCCTAAAGTTCAAAGTAAAACCTTATAGAATATAGAATTCTCTAATACTGAATTGTAGAAATCAAAAATCATAAATAATCATAAAATTATAAGTTAGTTCAAGAGGATAGAGAAATTACAAAAAAAAAAAAAAAACTGAACCTAAGTGTAATTTTACACAATTTTTTAATCAAACAAGAACGAAATCCTAAAACACGAGATTTAAGCCTCGAACCCCAAAAAATACTTGATATCAAAAATTTAAAATCCTAAAATCACATAAAATCATAAGATCACAATCCTACAACTTAACCTAAGAAAATCATGGATTATAAAAAAGATTAGAAATAGGGCCCAAAATATAAATTCAAACCCAACAATTTAAAATAAATCCAATGCCAACAAAAGGGCCAAATAAAATTCCACAGCCCAACTCTTTTAATTAAGCCCAACTAATTTAGCTAAAGAAGAATTATAATTATAGCCCATGAATTTAAGTCCAAAAATAATTTCAAGTATAGTCCAAATATATTAGGCCCAACATGTTAGGCCCATGAATATTAAATCAAGCCCAATCTTAATCAAGCCCAACAAGAATTTAATTCAAGCCCAATAAGAATTTAAACCAAGCCCATCAAACAAACACTTTTGACCTAAATTTTGACCCAATTACTTAATTAATTAAAGTTTTGAATTAAAATAATATAAAATAAACAGAACAAGCAAAATAACAAAAATACCCTTGCATGACTGTTCCAGAGGATGTTTGGCAAGTGTCACCATTTCACTTTTTAATGCAAAAAAAAATCTCAAAATGAAAGATTTGAAAATAAAATAAAATAATTGTAGTCAAATTTAAAACCTAGTATACCAAGATTCAAATTTAAACCAAATTGTCACATCGTTGTAAAAGAGATTAATTTAGCCAAATTCTCAACACATAAATAATTAAATAGTGGCAAAATAATTATGAATCATCAATATAATATACTAATCATAAAATTTATAAATTGTATCAATTCCATAGAAAAGTACCCAAAATTATATATTAAGTTAATTTTTGAACACTTTTTTTAACAATGTAGTATAAATATGTCACCAAACCTTCAATATTTTAATAATATTTTAAATCACAAAAATCAGATTTGGTGCCCCAAAATTTGCCATATATCCTCTAACAAAAATCACACTCCACCCATCACACCACCTCCAATGCAACCAATGGGAGAGGCCTAAGTCTTACACCACTACCCACCACCATCATGTCCACCCACTAGCTTTTCTTCTATAAATTGAACCATCACCCACCACCATGACTGAAATTCACTCTCCATGTCTCTAAAATTCTAGAAAAAAAAAATCTGCTAAGTGTTGAAGAAGAAGAAGGAGAATCAAAAGGAGGACACCAAAGCTAAGTCCTTATCTTTTTCTTTAACCTTAGGATCCAATCTCTAATTAAGTAACTCTTTAATTCTCTCTCTCAACCCCTTTCAATCTATCACAAACTCACCTAAATTCATTTTAAACTACAAATCAAGAACAAGAACCTAAATGCATGAAAAAAGCGTCTTAGTTGGGATTTAGGGACTGTTCTGGAAATTTTGTGATTTGTTATGTGGTTGGATGTTTTTATCATTTAGTTTTGTGGCTTATATATGTTATGGAGTTTAGATATATAAGTTTAGAACACATGCATGCAAGAAAAATAGATCAACACATGACACACAACATGCTAGGTGACTAGAAACTAAGTTAGGCCTGAGATCTGTGATTTTGAGCTCTTTGCCCCATCTTTTGAAAAATCATAACTAAATATAGAAAAATGTCCAAAGTGTGTTCTTTATATCCAAGCCTAGGTTTTTATGTTATCTTTTATCTAAAATTTGTTTGAACTAATTTGAGTGAGTAGAACTCGAGATATAGTATTTCTACCAAAATGTGTCAGTTTCATACTAATATATATTGCAGACCTGAAACCCCCTCTTTCAAATGTAAACTAAGCTTAACTCAAAACATAAAAGTTGTAGATAACATATATATATCTAGCTACGCACCAAACATGAGCCTAAGCTATTGAGCTTTGATAAGTCTAATAGTTTCTACAATGCCCTATTTCTGTTCAGTGAATAATAGAACCATTTGTTACACATTTGTTAGCAATCCAAACCCTTTGTTTTTAGTGACCATCTTCAAAAGTGATTTTTATGAAACGTGTAGGTAACATATTATTCTAACTTCTGTCCAAAAATGAGATTCAAAAATCCATGGATGATCCCCCAAACTATTTTTAAACTCTCTGTTAAAAACTAATTATGTTGTATGTTTAATGACACCTGAACACATTTTATAAAATGGTTTATTTCTCCAACTTTTTCCAAACAACTATTCAGAGCACTATTCATGAGACTTGTAGGAAACATATTAAACTAAAACATATTAAAGAACTAGCCCCGTAGGACCTGATTTGATATCCCAAAACTAAGACCAACAGAGACCATGTTTCTGTAATTTTTTTGCATAATGCTAAACCGTTTTCACTTAGATGAATTAATTCACCTAGTTACCTTAGGATTTGGCCTTACTGTTAAAAATAAAAGTTGTAAAAAATATTTGTATCTAAATTTTCAACAAAAATCAGAATCTAACTCCACGCCTAAGTACTTCAAAATTCTGTTGTACTATATAAATTGATGATTAAAAGTTCATTAGTGAGTTAATAAGTGTATGTTGGAGCATGCCATTGTTATGTGACTTGGATTATATGTTTTAATTAGATAGAATTGGGTGAATAATAATTTGGTGTGATTATATGATGATTAGCAACCATGCCATGACATTAGAATCATGATTTGATAATTATATCCTATGCTTTAAATGGTTGTACTTTGCCCTTGAGAAACTTATACATTGCCATGATAACATGTATTTCGAGATACATGTTAACCTATTGTGAGCATTGTTGCATTTGTATTCATAGCATGTTGGAGTCTACCATGTATGTACTGTTGTGGGTTTGGGAAGGTTGGAGTCATCATTTCCACGGTTCTAAGTCTGGGTGCGTCACCGGTGTATGAAATTTGATTATGATGAAAATTATGTATAATTGAAATTGTTTGGCACCATAGGTTCGTCGCTAGCATTCTAACTTTCGTAGTTTAGACTTTGGAGTTGACACTAGCGAAGGCATCACGTTTCTTCAGGTGGGTGACGTTGATATTGCCCTTGTGTGGCGCTGTGCCTCATGCCGTTGTGATTGAATAAAACAGTTGCAATATGTAACCGGGCAAAGTAGTTATTATTCACAACGAGGAGTTTTGGTGATGGCTTTAGTGTGCAATTTATCTAGAAAACTTGTTCCTTAGAATTCCCGGGGTCTAGTTCACTTGATCAGTTGTGCAGTTTGGGAGTTGGGTTGTGGTCGCATACATCTCACACATTGCATTGCACTCCATGTATGTTAAATTTATACTTAGTTCTTCTCTGACAATATTATGCTTAATCTATATAACCATGGGTTTGGTGTATTGTATGTGGGTTAAGCGGGTAAAATTTTAAAGTTTACTTCTGAACTTCGACTGATGGCGTTTACGCCACAGGTGAAGGGAATGATTTACCAGAAGGGGGATTTCACGAAGAACCTGAATATCTGGAGGAAGAAGTGTACGATCAGCCACATGGATTTGACATCGCTCTTGGTGAGCAATAGATTACATCTTCTAGTCTTTCCTTTGTCTTTAAGTTTTTGATCCAAGATACTATGTTTCGTTCCACTGGATGACAATAATATTTATACCTACTTTGATGGTTTGTCAGACACTTGAACTTTATTTATGCAATTAAGTACTATATTTACCTATAATGCATCGGTAGAATAACCCTAATTAAATAGTAATATATGTATTTAACGTTTCCAAAAATTGGGGCATTACATGACAGGTTCGCCAGAGGGGGGATACCAGCTCCTCAAGAAAGGGCCATGCAAGAAAGTTGAAAGAGAAGATGCCGATAGAGGTCCTCACCACTGGTTGCTCGGTCAGAAGCCGAACGAACTTAGGAGAGAAGGTAATAACCTTCTCGGAGAAGGACGGGGAAGGGGTTCAGCATCCCCATGATGACCCCCTGGTGTTCACGATGGTGCTGGCCAACTACCGAGTGCGGCGGATATTGATAGGCTACGGGAGCTCAGCGGACATCCTATTTATAAAAGCCTTTTAGCAGCTCAGCATTGAGAAAAGTCGACTGACCCCAGTCAGGTCCCCGCTGGTTGGGTTCATTAGGAGTGGGTCTAGCCCCTTAGAGCTATTGTGCTGCCCTTGACCATGGGGGCCAACCTAAACCAATATACCCGGCAAGTCACATTCTTGGGGGTCGATTGCCCCTTAGCATACAATGCCATACTGGGGAGAATGGCCCTCAACCTCTTCGAGGCGATCACCTCCACGTTCAGCCTAACCATGAAGTTCCCCACCCCATATAAGGTCGGACAACTCATGGCCGATTAGATCACGGTCAGGGAATGCTATGCCACCTCTCTTAGAGGACTGAAAGGCAAAGAATCACTAACCATTGAGATGCTAGAATCTCGAGAAGAGAACGGAAGGGAGAGACCCGACCCTGTGGAATAGCTCATTGGTCTTCCCCTCGACGCCAGCGACCAGACCAGAAGGTTTTCCTTAGCAATCTCTTACTCGAGACTGAGCAGCAGCAGTTGCTGTGATTCCTACAGCAACATTAGCAGGTGTTTGCCTGAACACATGAAGATATTCTAGGGATACGAACAGAAGTCATGGAGCACAAGCTCAATGTGAATCCAAGCCACCGACCAGTCAATCAGAGAACAAGGGTTTTCTCTAAAGAACGAAATGAGGCAATCTCTGCTGAAGTTAACAAACTACTAGAGGCAAGATTTATCAAAGAGGTGCAATATCTGGAGTGGCCAGCAAATGTGGTTTCGGCCAAGAAATCCAACAGCAAGTGGAGAATGTGTGTGGACTTCACCGACTTGAATAAGGCGTACCCCAAGGATAGCTATCCTTTGCCTAGGATCGATCAATTGGTGGACTCCACGGCGAGGCATGAATGGCTAAGCTTCATGGATGCCTTCTCAGGATACAATCAGATCAGGATGTACTCAGCCGACCGAGAGAATATGTCCTTCATTACCAACGAATGGTACATCACATGTTCAGAGAGCAACTTGGGAGAAATATGGAGGTCTATGTGGACAACATGCTGAGTAAGAGCAAGGAGGCCAATGACCATTTGGCTGATCTCGAGGAGACCTTTTGTGTACTCGAGAAGTACGATATAAGGCTGAATTCAACCAAATGTTCTTTCGGTGTCACAAGGGGCAAGTTTCTCAGCTTCATGGTAAGCGAGAGAGGAATAGAGGCCAATCTAGAGAAGATCAAGGCAATCAAGGGGATGCACCCCCCACGAAACATGAAGGAAGTACAGAAACTCACTGGCAGAATAGCAGCGCTCAACTGATTTATCTCAAAGGTGATCAACCAATGTCTTCTCTTCTTCAAGAGTTTAAGGAAGGCCTTCGAGTGGTTAGAAGAGTGCGCAAAAGCATTCGCAGAACTGAAGGAATACCTATCCAACCCTTTCTACTAGCGCGAACAAATCCTAGCAAGGAATTATTCCTCTACTTAGCTGTGTCCGAGTTAGCAGTGAGCGCTACCGTGGTCAATGAGGATCGGGAAAGAGTTCAAAGGCCGGTATACTACATCAGCAGGGCATATCGGGGGGCCGAGATTAGATACCTGAGCTTGGAAAAGCTAGCTTTTGCACTAATCGTCTCAACGAGGAGATTATGCCCTTACTTCCAAGCTCATACTGTGATCATACTGACCGACCAGCCCCTACGAAAGATAATGCAGAAACCAGATCTTTTGGGGCAACTGGTAAAGTGGTCCCTTGAGATAGGATAATTTAACATAAAGTACTGACCCAGAGTGGCTATAAAGGGACAGGCTCTCGCCGATTTCGTAGCGAAATCTACTGGCGAGGCAGGTCCACCGAGCGTGAAAACTGGAACATCAAGCCCTCTCAGGCCTACCGAGCCCACAAAGTTCGACCCAGAGTGAGTCTAACAAATGTATGTGGATGGGTTGGCCAATGCCGAGGCGAGCGGGGCTAGCATTGTCCTCATATCTCCCCATGGAGACACAATGAAATGCGCACTTCGCTTATGCTTCAAAACCACCAATAATGAGAAGAGTATGAAGCAACCATCACAGGGATGAGACTTTCCTAAGCCGTAGGAGCCGAGCAGGTCAAGGTGTATAACGTCTTCTAGCTAGTAGTCGGCCTATTACAGGGTGGTCGCCTACCGGCAGGCAGCTTAAAAAATAAGCCAGCTCTTCTAGCCCTTCTCAATAACCCAAGTACCGAGAGAGTAGAACCAGCAAGCGAACATACTGGCCAGAGCAGCTTCTGCCCCGAAAGAAGTGCTAAATCCAGGGGCCTAGCTACAGTACCTTGTGGAACTGGGATTGGAATGGCAAGAATATAATGTCCTATGGGTTAGGCAGGCCCGAGCTTAGTCAACCTGGATGGAGCTGATCGTAGAGTACCTCAGGGATGGAACATGCCTGACTGATCAAAATAACGCCAGGAAAGTGCGAAATGTGGCTAGTCCGTATGCAATCCTAGATGGACAACTTTACGAAAGAGGCCTGTCACTACCATACCTCAAGTGCCTAACTGAAGATGAAGGGGACTATATCTTAAGAGAAATTCACTAAGGAGTATGTGGAAATCGTGGAGGAGGATGAACCCTAGCACATAAAGCCTTGCAGGCAAGGTACTACTGGCCAACCATGATAAGGGACGTCTTCGCCCTTATAAAGAAGTGTGACAAATGCCATAGGTTTGCAAACGTGCCAAGATAACCCCCCACAGAAGCGACAATAATCACCCCTCCCTGGCCATTCGCCTAATAGGGAATAGACCTGGTCGAACCACTCCCACACGAGAAAGGGCAAACCAAGTTCGCCATTGTAGCCATTGACTACTTCACTAAGTGGGTGGAGGCCAAGCCACTGACCAAAATAACAAAGGCTAACACCATAGGCTTTATATGGAGATCCATTGTCTGCAGGTTTGGGATACCAAGAGTCATTATAAGAGACAATGGGAGGTAATTTGACAAAACAAAATACAAGGAATTCTGCAAGCAACTGGGCATTCGAGTGCACTACGCCACCCCTGCTCTTCCCCTGGCTAATGGTTAAGTCGAGATAACGAATCTAAATCTTGTCAAGATGATCAAGACAAGGCTCGAGCAAGCAAAAGGTCTATGGGAAAAAGAATTGCCAAATATTCTATGGGCATACCGAACAACCGCACGAATAGCCACATGTGAAGCGCTATTCATGCTGGCCTTCGGAACTCAGGCAGTCATACCAGTCGAGATCGGTCTGCCCAGTGCCCGAGTGACTCAATTCGAAGAGAAGAGAAATGAAGAAGACCTACGAGCAAGCCTTGACACTATCGATGAAGTGCGAGAGCAAGCAGTTATCCAAGTAGCCCCTACTAACAAAGAATGAAAAGACACTACGACAAGAAGGTTAGATGATGAGAGTTCAGTGTTGGGGATCTCGTTTTAAGGAAGGTGACCCCGAAAACCAAGGATCCCCAACAAGGAAAGCTAGGGCCGAGCTAGGAGGGATCCTATCAGGTGGAGCAAAGGGTCCAAGCAGGGGTATATCGCCTCAAAGGCTTGGCGAGCAAGACTTTATCGCACTTTTAGAATGCAGAGCACCTAAGAAATTATAATTAGTAATGTAACCATTTTCATCATGAATAAAGTCTCAGTTTTTGTGACATCTTGCATACCAATCTAGGGAAGTAACAGCAAAAATCTTGGTCGGCCTCAGGATGGTCAAGGCTGACAAGAGCGCGACTAAGGCCTTGAAAAATTTTCTCAGCTACTTGACAGCTCGGTCGGCCAAAGAAGGTCGAGGCTTCAAAAAACTCGACCAAGGCCTTAGAGTTTCCCAGCCAAGTTGCTTGACAGCTCCGTCAGCTAAAGAAGGTCGATAATTCCAAGAGCCCGACTAAGGCCTTAGAGATTTTCAGCCAAGCTTCTTGACAGCACGGTCGGCCAAAGAAGGTCGAGGCTTCCAAGAGCCCAACCAAGGCCTTAGAGTTTTTTTAGCCAAGCTGCTTGACTGGTCAGCCAAAGAAGGTCGAGGCTTTCAAGAGCCCAACCAAGGCAATAGAGTTTTTTAGCCAAGCTGCTTGACAGCTCGATTGGCCAAAAAAGGTCGAGGCTTCCAAGAGCCCGACCAAGGCCTTAGAGTTTTTCAGCCAAGCTGCTTGATAGCTCAGTCGGACAAAGAAGGTCGAGGCTTCCAAAAGCGCGACCAAGGCCTTAGAGTTTTTTAGCCATGCTGCTTGACAGCTCGGTCAGCCAACGAAGATCGAGGCTTCCAAGAGCCCGACCAAGGTCTTAGAGTTTTTCAGCCAAGCTACTTGACCGATCGGTCGACCAAAGAAGGTCGAGCTCACTAGGGGCCTAACCAAGGCCTCAACGTTTTTAGCACTCTTCCTTCAGGTTGTGTTTAACTCTCTAATCACTCGATCGACCACATTCATGCATAGCATTAAAAAAGAAGAGGAGTCATCAGATGAGTTAAGCAGCACAAAGCACAAAATTCCAAGGTAAGAAAGTACAAAAAGAAGAGTGTATGCATAGAACATGGCCCCACTAACCAAGAGTTAAAGTTGAATGTATACCTGTTTGCCAAAACACAACCCAAAGTAAGAATGTTCAAAAAACTAAGAGAAAGAAAAGAGATCAAGGCAGAGGACTTGTGACTTCATCATCTTCTGCAAGGAAATTAGAGAAGTCCAGGTCTTTAAAGGTAGCGGCTACTCGTGCCTTCATCATATTAAAGCCGCTCAGGTAGTACTCAGCCAGTTCAGCGTTGAACTCCTCCGATGACTTGAACCTCTCGATTATTGGCAGTGCCAAGTTGAGCAGTCAGCTCTAGTATTCGCGCTCAGCCGATCTCCTCGCTCCTTCTAGTGGCAACAACATCAACTTCCAGGGTAGATGACTTTTGGTTGGCCTCAGTCATCTCACCTTACATCTTCTCTACCTTCTGGTTCGCCTCGATCAGCTCCCCCTTTGATTTCTCCAACTTCATTCCTTTTTCAGCAAGCTCGGCCTTCAGACGTTCCACCTCTCCCACCAGCCTTGTCCGCTCCTCTTTCAGTGAAGTGGCGAGAGCTATGTCACTACGAAGATTTTTCTTGCGCTGGTGACAACGGTTGGAGAGGTGAATTGACCAAACACAGACCTGCGTGGAGAAAAGAAAAAGGGAATCTGAGATATATGTACAAAAAAGACAAGGAAAAGAAGGAGGAAAAATGCAGGAACTTACCCGGGTAAGGTCAAGCAAGAGATCTCGGGTGATCTTATTGGTGGCAACCGCATTCATCATCTCCACATCTTCCTCAATTAATGCTTGCATCTTCGAGCGAGCGATGTCGAAATCACTCAGAACGTCGCCTGGAGTTTGAGTAGAGGAGGAAGGAAGAGGAGTTTGAGTAGAGGAAGAAGGAAGAGCCAACATAGGTACAACAACGATAGGAGATGATGGGGCATCCACTGTCTCTGACCCAATGACAGGAGGGTCGGGCGAGGCAGAAGGCTCCAGATCCACCACCTTTTTCTCCATCGCTCCTTTCTTCGAAGACATTGGAGAGTTACGCAGAGAGAGGATGGGTAAGTTCTTTCCCTTCACCAGGAATTGGGGCTTCTTGTGAGTTGTCAATTCGGCATCGCCAACGGCCCAAGCCTGGACCTTAGCCATCAAAGCTTCGTCAACCTTCTTCGATATCTCTGCACACAAGATAAAAGTAAGAGCATAAGAGCGCAATAAAATGGAAAAATGCCTATAAACAAAAGGTAAAAGCTAGTAGGTCTCACGGGGGACAAGAGGACCCAACAGGTAGGCACTGAGCTTCTCATTGGTGACCAGCTGGCTATAAGAGCGGTCTTGAAATTGCTTGGCTACATCCACTCGCCTTGGCATCAAGATGAGGCTCGACTGTGATGCTGCCCGACTGAGGGTCCCCACATAACCTCTGGATTCTAGGAACTTAGGGGCCCAACTCCATCCATCCTTCCCCATAAATGAAGAAGAATCAGTCCTTCCAATGCTTATTCAAAGATGGGCACCCTTGGATGAGTTCTCGATCCTTGGACCTAGACTGGAAGTAATACCATCCTAGTTTCTTTTCTTTCAGTCGGTAGCAATAAAGAACCTCCTCTACTGTTAGATGACTCTCCCCTTATTAAATTCCTCCCATAAGACTATGCACCCATATAGAATGTGCCAAGCATTCGGCAAAAGCTAACCAGGGGACAAATTGAGGAAGGCAAAGAGTTCCCAAACAATACGGGGAAAAAGGAGCCGAATACTGGTCGAGAAGGCGTGTTCGTACAAACATAGCTCCCCCGCGGTGAAAGAATAGGCTCTCTCATCCCAAGTGGGCTTCCTAAGGCACACGGTCTTGGGGATAAGGTACTTCTCACTCAAACGCTCTAGGTCGGATATCCTAGTGGTAGGGGGTACAGATTTAGCAGCAAAGGCTTTGGAAAAACTCGCTAAGTGTTTGGTGGCAGGATGAGAGCTCTCGCCCTACCCACTAGAGAGGAAGAGACGCATAAAGAGTGGGATCTCTCAGAGTCAGAAGCTGACTCGACTTCCTGGGGGAAGCTCTTAGTACCCATTTCGATGATTGGGAGAAGGTACTTAGCAAAGTTGAAGGTCTTGGTGAACAACTCCTCAAAGTGAGGAGCGTTCGTAACGAACAAATATGTTGAGGGAATGTGTTTATAAAAGCGCAAAATGTATGAAGTACGACGCAAGAAATATAGAGGAGATGGGACCGAGAATGCAGGAATAGTAGTTGCCAGAATTGAAGATATAAAGAAATAGAGAGGAGTAAGAAGAGTCTTACCGAGAGGTCTGGAAATTCTCAGAAAATCTCTGGATTCTCAAAGGAGGAAAGCGATTTGAGTATCGTCTAAAATGAAAACAAATTCAAAACAAGATCCCTTTAAACGGTTATATGATGCATGAACGGGGATGAATGCTGAGGATGTAATCGTACTTGGAAAATCCAACAGCCATAAATATAATCACAGGGAGTCGTTAAACGTGCAAGGGGACACCGCAAGGATGGTGACAAGTGTCAAAGCACCGCTCCTTCCCAACGCAGAGCCCAATGGACTGACATTAAATGCTAGGATGCCTCGTATACGGTAACGCCGCTGAAGTGAATGTTGGTCACCGCCACGCTGCCAAACTCGCAACGGTTAACCTAAAGTTGCATTCCCTAGGGCACTTGAACCACAACACCTCGGGAATGAGGGATCAACTGATGGAATTGACAATATCCAACCGAAGGGTTAACTGAGCTTGGGGGTATGTGCCCAGCCAAGCTGCCCAACCATTTGGTCGAGCAGGCCGAGTAGCTAGGATGACCGAGCAAGAGGCACCGAGTCCACCCATAATACCCTCCTATGATTTAGGACTCGCTCCCAAAATTATCGAGAATAGCGGATTCTATGGGATATTATTCAATCCTCCCACACAATGTAGGGGATTTGGCCTAATCCGCAATCATCCACCATTATATAAACGAGATAGAAACTCTCCATCAAGGTACGAGAATCTAGAACATTTACATTCAGTCGATTATCGTTAATAAAAAGACTGACTTAAGCATCAGAGGGTAATCGGCCAACACCTCACCGGTGTTAGTTATTGACTTCTGACGTATCAGGTCCGACTCTTGGGGATTCATTGTCCGACTCGATTGGTTCTATCATCAAGGTATAATCAGTTTTTCCAAATTCAAAAACTATTAACAAACAAATGCTGAAAATCCATGGGTTTACTACACAATTATTCAAAATATACATGTTTAGGATGAGTACAGATAGACACAATACTATGCAATACCTTATCAGCACATTGAATACTGTCATGCGTCACCCCTGATGAACCAAGTGGGAAATTTGTCTTCTAATGTTATCTCGAACTTGGTTCATCCCTCCTTCATTTCCAAATAAGTCGTCATTAGAGCCGATCTTCTCAATGTCAGCCATGTTTGTCATATATATCGTCTACAATAAACTTGTCATTCCCCATAATGTTGTTGTTGTTGAGGTAAACTTCCAATATCCTAAGATTATGTCTATGATTTTAGTCAAAAAAATCTGGACAGGCAAACGCTGAAACAAGCTCTAGATTAAAGCTTTTGTTATTGAACAATCAAAATAAAATCTGGTAATACTCCCAAAGTTTTAGGATTTTACCTTTCGAAATCTGGTTGGATGATTTCGGTTGCTGCAACAATTTTTAATCAACGATCCGCTGCAGTTTTTGACTTCTAGTCAAATCTCCAACACAAGCCTTCTGTATTATTCTCAAATGCTAAACACAAACAAAGTGTGAGTTTTGATCTATCGTGTTCTTCAAAACCTTCTTGTTAGGCTTAAGATTTTTAGAGAACGTGGAAACTCCAGCCATCTAATCACTGACTGAATAATATGAATTCTAGCGTCAGGTTTTATAATAGCATATAAATAGGCTGCAGTAGGGATCTGTGGAGTAAATAAGGCATGGGCTTTCAATGCAATTATGAAATTTTACCTCAACCCATAAGAAATTTCATAAAACATAAATTATAATTCATTCCACTAAAGAATTATAATTGCACTCCCAACCTTATTCTCAAAATCGTAATATTCAAGCTCTTATTATTAAATGCTTATTTATTCTCCCCATGTTAAGATTCCCGTTACCCGCCGATTAAATTAAATTACTGACAATTATAATTAATTGACTTTTTAAATAAATTTTTTAAAACCTTCCACTTAACTTATTTGACTGCTAAATAATTAAATCCACCTGCAAGATTAGATTCGGTCAAAACTTATTCAGGACGTGGATTCCATCAATCCCAATTATTCAGGACGTGGATTCCATCAATAATTAATATCCATCATATAATTAATATCGCTATCCAACTCATCGAGATTATAAACCCATACAAGATCGCACCCTCTAATGAATCAAAACAACAAATATTAAATGTACGTAAATAATAATTATTTCGGAATTAAGAGTATAAATACTCATAATAACCATGGGGCGCAAATTAATTTATAAAGTCAGTACAAAATTAATTACCCAATTCGATCCTGTTAAATACACACAAAGTGTAGTAGCACAATGAGTCGGAACAATTGTCGAAACAATTACCGTTCTTTCTAATCAAGACAGATATACTAAGACATCGTGCTACAGCCGTATCGATGGTGTGTCTAATTCCATCTAAGCTGTAAACTAAAAACTTATATTTTACAAGAACCGATAATCGGGTATTCTGTGTATAAGCCAAATTCTACACACCAAATTAAATACTATGTAGAATAAAAGATGGTGCACAACATTAAATAAATAATGAAACGCATACAATGCTCAATAAAATTCTATTAAAATGGAAAAAGTAATTTTAGTAAAAAAATAAAATTAAATACTAAAATCAAAACTATGATTTTTAGTATACAACCCTAACAATCTTCCACTTATACTCAAAATTATGCTGCCATACATCCGACTCCCATGCCCTTTACATGACTGTCAAAAGTCTTAACCGGTAAGCTCTTTGTAAAAGGAGTTGCTATATTGTCTCTTGATGCAATTTTGGTTACAGCAATATCACCTCTCTGTACAATCTGTCCAATGCTCTTGCTTCAGATTAGACTGATATCTAGTAACCATGCCAACGGCAAAATAGATGTTGGGTCTAGTGTAAAATATAGCATAAATGAGGCTTCCTACTGCTAAAGCATAAGGACTGCATTCATCTTCTCTATCTCATCAGGTGTCTTAGGACACTAATCTTTAGATAGAGTGATTTCATCCCTGAAAGGGAGAAACCCTTTTTTAGAATCCTGCATGCTAAAACAAGTAAGGACTGTATCGATATGGTTTCTGATCTCGCATAAACTTGATCCCAAGGATGTAACTGGCTTCTCCCAAATCGTTCATATCGAACTGGCCGTATAACTATACATTCACCGAAGATAACACCCCCATATCATTTTTGATGAGCAAAATATCATCCACGTAAAGTACTAGAAACACCATCACGCTTCTTATACACACAGGACTCGTCAGGACTTTGATCAAAATCATAAAACTTAATGGCTTGATCAAACTAAGTGTTCCAAGACTTAGATGTCTGTTTAATTCCATAAATAAATCTCTTAAACTTGCACAGCACGTGCTCCTGGCCCTTTACTGTGAAATCATCTGATTGTACCATATAGATACACTCGTCAAGACTTCTA
Organism: Heliamphora pulchella; assembly: GCA_032270985.1. Classification (NCBI taxonomy): domain Eukaryota; kingdom Viridiplantae; phylum Streptophyta; class Magnoliopsida; order Ericales; family Sarraceniaceae; genus Heliamphora; species Heliamphora pulchella. The sequence goes on from JAULJZ010000006.1 coordinate 142,014, forward strand.
TTAAGAAAAGCTATCTTAATGTCCATTTGCCAAATTTCGTAATTGAAATGAGCCGAAATGGACAAAAGAATCTAGATAAACTTAAGCATGACTATCGGCGAAAAGGTCTCCTCATAATCGATCCCTTCTTTCTGAGTAAACCCTTTTGCAACAAGCCTAGCTTTGAAGGTTTTTACCTTCCTGTCTGCTCCTCTCTTTCTCTTATAGTTCCATTTGCATCTGATGGATTTTATCCCTTCGAGTGGTTCTACAAGTTTTCAGACCTGATTAGAGTACATAGACTCCATATCTGAATTCATAGCCCTTTACCATAACTCTGCATCTTAATCTTAGAATGCTTCGTTGTAGTTGCAAGGTTCAGTATCTAATTTTTTTGGGATCCTGCCAAAAAACTCTCCTAAAAACATATATTGATCGGGTTGACGAACAACCATCTCACTACGACGAGGCACTTTCTACGTCTATGTACCAGTAGTTTTACGCTATTTGATTTTGATTCCTATGCACCATTACCCACATGCTCATCTAGTTATGAAACTGACATGTTAATGGTAGCACCTTAATCTAGTTCGGGATCTGCACGTGTACCGATAATCCTCCCACTACGACGAGGTAATAGGATATCGATGACACTTTCCAGTGGCGCTTCTACGGTACTACTGGTATTTTCTCTCAACTCTTCGAGAACAATTCTACTCTTGGGCTTGTGGTCCATTATGTAATCTTCTTCTAAGAATTGGGCATTGGTACTGGCAATGATCTTCTGATTTTTAAGATTATAAAATAAACGACCCTTCGTTTTCCTATGATATCCAATAAAGAAACAGACTTCTATTCTTGATTCCAACTTATCTGTGTTCCCTTTCAGTACGTGTGCTGTACACTCCTAAATCCGAATATATCTTAGACTAGGATTTCGCTGGGTTCACAATTCTGTGGGAGTAAAAAGTATGATTTAGAAGGTGCTAAGTGTCGAATATAAGCTGTTGTCTCTAATGCAAGCCCCTAAAATAAATCGGGTAAGTCCAAATAATTCATCATAGATCTCATCATCGCCATAAGAGTCATATTCCTTCTTTTCACTACACCATTCTGTTGTGGAGTGCTCGGTGCAAATAACTGGAATGTAATCTCCTCCTCTGAAAAATAATCCCTAAACTCTATAAAGAGATACTCGCCACCACGATCAAGCTGAAGTGTCTTGATACATTTCTCCATAAGCTTCTCTGCTACCGCCTTAAATATTTTGAATTTCTCAAAACATTCAGACTTACAGTGCATCAAATAAATGTATCCACACTTTGAGTAATCATCAATAAAAGTGATAAAATACTCAAAGTTTTCTCTAACCCTAATAGTCATAGGCCTACATAAGTAAGAGTAAACCAGTTCCAACAGTTTTTTAGTTCTATAGCCTTTAGCCAAAAATATCCTCCTGGTCATTTTACCCTCCAAGTAGGATTCACAGACTGGAAGTGTCTCCACTTCTAATGAATTCAATGGTCCATCTTTAATCAGTCTATTTATCCTTTCCAAATTAATATGACCTACGTGTAAGTGCAAAAGATACGTTTGGTTCATTAAAGAAGATTCTTTTCTCTTAAATGGTGAATTAGATATATTATTAAATTCATTCAGTTGTAGTGTAGGAGAAATTAGAGTAATAACATAAAGATCACCCACCAATGTACCGAAACAGATAAACTGTTTATTATCCTTAATAACAGTTGTAGTGTAGGAGAAATTGGAGTAATAACATAAAGATCACCCACCAATGTACCGAAACAGATAAACTGTTTATTATCCTTAATAACCACAAAATTATTAAAATAAACCAAATATTCGTCTTTAACCATCTAAATACAAAAATTAAATTCCTTCTAATAGACAGTACATAAAAATAATCTCTCAATATTAAAATCAGATCTCTACTAAAATTCAGAGTGACATCTCCCACTGCGACTATTGCCACCCTTGTATTATTGTCCATGTGTAGGTAAATTTTTTCATCACAAAGTTGTCAAGTTTCCTGGGACCCCTGTAATGAATTGCAGACATAATTAGTAACTCCCGTATCTATACAGTAGGCACTGGTAGATAACACCGCTAAACATATTTTCACAACTAGTGAACAGAAATTACCTTTGTTATTCTACTTGCCAAGATAAACTAGACATTATTTTTCTAGTGTCGTGTCTGGTTGTAGTAAAAACATCTATCTTTTGATTTTTTCACACCAGTCCGTGCCCACTAACTACCTTGAAAATCATGTCACCCTATTTTTGAACCTTTTTTCTACATCAAGAGAGCTATGCAGATAGGAAGAAGAGGTTTGATGAGATTTGGGAGGAGAGGGAAGCTATCACCACGTTTTATCGGGCTATTTGAGATCCTTGATAGGATTTGAGAGGTGGCCTATCGCTTTGCCTTGCCACCACAATTAGCATCCGTACATAACATTTTTCATGTGTCCATGCTATGTAAGTATGAGTCAGACCCATCTCATATCTTTGATTGGACTGAGTTGAGGGTAGAGGATGACATTACTTATGAGGAGAGACCGATGATGATTCTTAACACCAAAGAACAAGTCCTACGAGAGAGGACAATTGCTTTCGTGAAGGTGTTGTTGCTTCACCACGGGGTTGAGGAAGCAACAAGGGAGAAAGAGTCGAAAGTTTGTGAGAAGTATCCCGAGTTGTTTAATTCTTAATGTATGTCTAATTTCAGGAACAAAATTTCCTAAGTGGGGGAGGTTGTAGGAACCCGGTCTCTTGGCTATGCATGAAAATAATTATTGTGGGTTGATTGAATGAGTCTTGAGGCGTTCGAACAAAATTTGGAAACTATATATGTTTTCCTTCTTTAGAGTACATTCCAGCGAGAGACCGATCGATCGCTCTCGATCGGTCTAGAAATCGATCGAGCGATCTGTGATAGAGAGCAACTTTAAGTTCAGAATTTGAGTTATTTCTTTCATTTTCATTCTCCCTCTTTCTCTCCAAAACGAAAAGTGAGCCCTAGGGTTGGGTTTGGTGACCCCTTGGAGCATTCTTTACTCCTCAAGAGTGAATTTCTTACCTTCCTTCCGAGTGAGTACTCGTTGAAGAGTGAAGACACGCGTTGGAAGCTCTCCCTTTGCCACCTGGTTAGAGATTTAGTTGATTGCAGCTTGCTTGAGTTGGTCTCTAGTGGCTTGAGCACTAAAAAGATAAGATATATGACTATCTATGAAAACTTGTTTGATATGAATTGTATGTTTTGAGATTCTACATAAAACATGAAAAACTTGTGCTTTGAAACCCTATATTGGGGTTTGGAGCTAAAATATGTTAAATTTTGTGATTTTGAGTGACTTGTGGTGGTTTAACCTTAATATTGTCATGTGAGAACCTTTAACTTGTATTTTGAAAAGTTAGGGTTTGAAATTTATCTAAGTCATGGAGATTTGGGTGGTTTTGGGTTGTTAGACCTGAATATGAAATTGGTTGAATTTTTTATAAATTGGGACTTGTATTAACCCATTGGTAGGTTAATGTCATGAAACTTGGGAATGGGCAAAAATGATATAGTGTTGTGTTAAAAAATTTGAATAAATTCCATGAATCGTGAGATATGAATAATGGCATGAGATATGGAAGTCGATTGTATCTTACTATGTTGATTCAAATATGAGAATGATAAAGATATTTGAATTATTGATAATTGAAAGCTTAATGGTGTTGGGTTTAACGAGAGGAATCGAATTGACGGTTAGACTCGGATTTATTTAAATGTGAATGACTTAATTAAGGTACCATATAAATGGAATAAATAGTTAAGATTGGGCTTAATTAGCTCATTGGTGAAAGACCGAAAACTTGCACAATTTATGGTAGGCCATTTCATCGAGTTAATCCCCGTAAAAGTGTACTCTTGGGCGGCCCGCCCATTGATGTTTCTAAGAGAAATCAAAAACGTGTGCTCTCCGTATCAGGCTATAGAATAGGTATTTATTCATTGGATCTCGCGTGGCCTGGTGGTGATAAATTTGCCTAGGTCTATAGGCGTCGTTCGGCCTTTGGTACCTAATTAAATCAGATGTAATTAATGAATGTGAGACTTCGGGAAACCTAGATAATGGTTGTATTGTGAAAAATGAAATGAAACGAAATGGAATGGGGAGTCATGGTAACCGTGTTGGGGTTGAGATGACGGCATTAAAGAACAAAACATGGCGTGTGTTAGTTTTGATAAGAAAAGAAAATCGGTTATGTGAACGAGAATTTATTAGAAAAGTGAACTTAGTTTTGGGTTTAAACTTGGTGTGCATTCACATAATCATCCTCGCATGTCATGCATATATTCATCTATAGTCTTTTTCCTACAAGCCACGGCCTATGTTGTTTAACCCATTTCAGGTGATAATGGAAAGAAAGTGGTTGACTAGGAGGCTTGGTAGATGAGACCATTTTTGAAGCTTTTGAATAGAATTACATACATGTAGAGAGATCTTTTGGGTTATGCGTATGTTGTAAATGTAATTCTTTGATACAATGATTTGACTCTTTGGTTTAGTTGATAACCGTTTTGTAAGGCCTTAAGGCTACACACAATCATGAATTGTATGCATGTGAGGTTGTTGGGTAGTTTGATGGGTTATCATGTATTTCGTGTGAGATATGGGTGAAATAAATGGATTTTCGATGATGGGACATGCATGTATATCTTTTTCTTCGCGTATATGTCAGTTGTTTCGTCGAGAATGCGTGTTGGAAGGTGTGGTTGAAGTGTGGGGAAGTTGAGTTGGGAAGCATGGCTTGAAAAATGGTCCAAGAGTGAATCGCTCGATGGACCGGTCAATCGGTCAATTGAGCGGTCTAATACTGCTCTCGGTTTCTCAGGTTTTTGGAAAAACTACTACAACCGGTGAAAAACCAATTGATCGGTCTTGAGACCGATTGAGCGGTCTACCAGCTGGAGAAATTTTTGACCTTTTGTTTCTTTTGAAATATTTTCTTTGGGGGTTTGTATCCTCCCTTTTAAATGGTTTATTAAAAGAGATTTTGCGGTGTTTTAGGCTTTAAAACTCTTTTCATGGTAAAATTCTCATCTTTTCGGTGTTGTCAAGGTTGGTTCATGTGCCTTGGAGTTGAGGGCATGAGCAATTCGTGACAAAAAAAAAAAAGAGGAAGAGACATGTTGCTAAGGGGGAGAGAAATTAAAAATATTTTGATTAATTTTTTCTTTGACTCTTATGCTAAGGGGGAGAAATATCTTGGCTCGTTTTTTACTATATGATTATTATACCACACATACTTTTCACATGATATTTGTTTGGTGTTTGTTTTACAGCATATAGAAAGACAACTCAATTAGTCATGTGATCCGATGTTCTTCGTTTTTATGGGTTGATTGATTTCAATTTGTAATTTTATCACGGAATTTCTAAAATGATGAGATTGTTATGACGTTAAGTCCATGTTAAATTTGTCAATTCCTATTCAATCTAAAATTTCTATATTATTAGGAATTGAGTTGTTATGATACCCTAAAATTTATGTCATGCATTGTAAAACTTCTAGTTCAATTAGGAGTTATGGTGGTTTGTTAGAATAGGTCTTGTGTATTGAATAAAACTTCCATTAGAATTGTTAGTCTTATTTTCAGTAAAAGTTTTGTGTTAAAAGGTTATTCATATCAGTAGAATGAAGTACAAGACCTGAAGTTTGAAGTATAAGTATTTGAAAAAGGTTCAATTAAGTGCAGTTCATGTAGACCACAATCTACCACCTGACCGCTCAATCGATGCTGCCCTAGCGGACTTCTGGCAGTTTAAATTTCTCTAAAACTCGTACTGTTGGATGTTTATGCCTGTAAATATAAACTGATGCTTAGCTCAAAATTATAACTGAGAATACAAAATTCAAAACCTCTGTAATATCTTGTAATTTCAAAAATTCTCAAATGATATTCATGTTCATCATTCAAGATCATTCAACGTCTTAGGTGGAGTCCTAATATTACCTTCGGTGAATTCCTAAGGTTTCCATATATCGGTGGATTTCGTCGGAGTAAAGTATTAAGGATTAGATACTTTGAAGAAGTATTGATGATTCGTTGTGGTGGTGATTAAGTACAGAGAACGATGTATGTAGATTTGGTTAGCGAACCATAAGGCATCTAGGCAGAGGATTTGACTGAAGCCTATAAGTGTCTCGTAATTGTTTAGTGATATAGTGTTTGATTTACCCAAATTTGAATTAGTTCTGTGGTTTTAGCCGAGTTGGGATTTTTCACGTAAAAAATCGTAGGTGTCTTATATTGTGTGTGATTGATTTATTTTTTAATTGTTTGCAATTGCCTTGACGTAAAATAATTTAACGGCTGACGATATCCTATTTCGCTGCACACAAAATAATTCAAATATTATTATTTTTTTCTATTGGCTTTCCAGGGTAGCTTAAAGTCGCCCTTTTTTTAGGTAAGTAGCTTAAAGTCATGACCTTGTATGTCTCCGAAATGATTTTTTTTGCTTTTTAGACTTAAAATGGCTTAAAGCAAAAAGTCTAACTTAAAAGCAGGTTGCCAAACAAGATTGTGTTGTCTTTAAAAAGTTAGTATTTTTAGACCTCTAGTGGCAAGTTTTTTATTTCGGAATTTTTTTAAAAATTAGTCCAAAAGAGTGATCGAACATTTAAAACTAAGAGAAGAAACAAGTACCTCCAAGCCCTAAGCAAAATTTGTGAGTAGTGCAGGAGCGGCGTGCACTGTCATTTTGATTCAAGTATTACATTGTCTTGAACGGATTAATTTTCATTAACAAGATTCTCATTGATCAAACATGCATAAAGTAAGCTTCAAGTTTGGTCTCACCCCTCAACTTTGCCTTGGCTTCTCTTGTAGTTGTTGGCAGATAGTGACTTACATAGATCGGCCATAACCTTCTTCAATCTTCATTGTGGAGTTAAGACGTACATTTTACATGCATGAGAATCCACGTTAGCCGAGAGTTGCCCCCCTTTCACTAACCTTTGCGTTGAATGCTGTTAAAAAAAAAAATACTAAATCATAATAATAATAATAATCATTATTATTATTATTATTATTATTATTATTATTATTTCCACACACTACCTTTCAGTTTGTTTCAATAGAAAATAACCTTTTTAGAATATTTATTTTTGGATAAATTACACTTACCTCCCATGAAGTTCACTAAAACATCAACCACCACCACTGTGGTTTCTAAAATGTCACGAATCTACCATTTGGGTTAATTTTTGCATCAAATTAGTCAAATCGTTAAATTTCGCTCTGCTGCGCCTTGTTTGGTACGTCTTTTGAATAAATTTTTATAATCTAATCCGTTTATTATGTAGAACTCGTCGAGTTTATCTAGTACATGAATTTCAAATTTATCTTGTACCTGTTACTAAGTGATTAAGTAACATTTGTTTAACAATATTTTTTTAAATTATAATTTTTATTTATTTATTTATTAGGAGATCTTATTCAATCACTTAGTTACAGATATCGGATGATTCTGAATTTTCACATGGTAAACAAACTCGATGAGTTTTACGTAATGAACGAATTGGATCATAAATATTTATTCAAAAAATGCGTCAAATAAGGCACAGCTGAGCAAAAACTTAACGGTTGAACTAATTTGATGCAAAAACTAAATCAGATGGGAGGTTAGTGATATTTTAGAAACCACAGAAGTGATGGTTGATATTTTAGTGAACCTCATGGGAGGTCAGTGTAATTTACCCTTTATTTTTTGGTGTTTGGTACGATTAAAACTAGAAGTGAAGGAAAAATATTTTTCTTAATCAATGAAAAATGAGTTCATTTTGATAGGAATTATTTTTTTAGATACAAAAAATATTTGTTTGAAACTAATGATATATACAAATGCCATACTGCTACTATCACCACAACACCACTACGACCACCCAAACACAATCACTACCAGTCTTGCCACATTTTTTCACTGCACTACCGTTGTCGCCTCCACCACCCCTAATTATTAATTATCGTCACCACCACCACCACAATTACCACCCTCTCTGCCCCTGCCACCAACACCACTGCGTTGCCATCACTCTCTCCCCCACCCCCACTCCACCCACCCCCCCACCCCCACCCCCAACTACCAGTACCATTATTCATAACAATATTAGCACAACTATTAGCACTATCTTTTCCAAAGCAGTAACTAAACATAAGAAATTGTTATCCTATGGAAAAGGTTTTTTTGTTGAAACAAATAAAGCATAAATTTATCTAAATACACTCTAATTTTAATTTATTAGATAAAGTTAAATGATATCCTTTATTATGATACGCATTTGCACAAATACTGACACACTTTTCTATTTTAATGTATAGAATATTTTTGTAACTTCATTCAATAAGAGAAAAAGAAAAGTGTATTTATTTAAATATGAAGTGTAAAAATCACTTCTCTAAAAAATATCAAATTAAGTTAATATTTTTGTAACTTCATTTAATATTTTTCTCTTGATTGACTGCAATTGTTTGTTTACTTGTTTGGGTATGGGCTTACCTCCCTTTGGAAGTGAAATTATGTTGCTCTTGCTTGAATTGTAAAATTAATAAAATTTCTCTTCTACTGATAAAAAAAAAAAAAGAGTTAATAAGCATACCGCCCATAAATCTCTTGCATTAACAACGGTTGTTGGTTTAAGGCCTATGTCAGACCATTTAGCTGTAATCGTAGCCGCCGAAGGTCCTCTATTCAACAACACAACTGCTATTTTGCCCTTTCTGAGGGGACCCGCCCAAACCTGCCATAATTTTTATTTTTATTTAATGTTTTTTGTTTCATATATAAAAACAAATTTAATTATTAATTAAAAAAAGGGGGGGGAGGGAGGGGAGGGGGGAGAGGGAATGAGGGTAAGAGGTGGAAGTGACCTCTAAATCACCATCCTTCTTAACCTTTTTACCTTGAACTCCAAGCTTATCTGGATAGAGTTTCAGCAATTGAATTTAGAGCACAATGATATAAATACAATATATGTAAATATACACATATATATATATATATACACAGAGAGAGAGTTTTTGACTTTTCGTAGCACACCTTATGTGTGTACAATCTTTTATTTATTGGAAATGCTAAACATCTCAAAAAAATTAACCGAATTTTTTTACCGAATTTTTTTTAAGGAAATAGTTGGAATCGATGGACACAGAAAGAACGTCTTAGTCATCATCGACAAAGAAGACTCGAACAGCGGTGATGACCATTTCACCATCTTCTGCGATTCACAACTACAAGTCGAGCACTGTGTTTTTTTCGACCAACCACCACTGCAACGTTCCATCATCGACAATCTGATCACCGCGCTTTGTTCAATCGGCACAACCATGATTTGTTCAAGCTTCAGAGAATCGTCGCCAGTGTTAAGGTTGACTAAAAATTATGTTTGGATTTTTGGTATTATTTTTATTTATTAATAAAAACTATTTTTTCTATTTTAATGAGAATTTTTATGAGCAATGTATGCGTTTTATTATTTATTTAATATTGTGTATGGTTATCTTTTATTTTACATAGTATTTAATCTGGTGTGTAGAGTTTGGCTTACATACAGAAAACCAGATTAAAAATTCTTGTGAAATATAAGTTTTGGTTCACAATTTAGATGGAATTGGACAAACTATCAGTACGACTGGAGTACAGAGTTTTAGTAAACCTGTCTTGGTTACGGGAAACAGATAAAAGCGTCGTCTATTGTTCCGACTCGTTGTGTTAGTACACTTTGTGTATATTGAACAAGACCACGTTGGGGTAATTAATTTTATACTAATTATGTAAATTAATTCACACCGCATGGTTATTATGAGTACTTATACTCTTAATCCCGAAATAATTATTATTTACGTATATTTAATATTCGTTATTTTGATTCATTAGAAGGTGCGATCTTGTATGGATCAATAATCCCGGTGAGTTGGATAACGGTATTAAGTATATGGAGGATATTAATTATTAATGAAATCCACGTCCTGAAAAATCGAGATTAATGATACCACCTTAAAGAAACTTATAAATTTTGACCGAGCCAAACCCTATAGGTGAATTTTCTAATTCTGCAGTCAAATAATTTAAGCGAAAGGGCTTAAGGAATTATCGAAGAAGCCGATTAAATATAATTGTCAGTAATTTAATTTAATCAGTAGGTATCTGTAATATTAACGTGGAGAGAATAATAAACATTTAATAACAAGAGCTCGAATAATTAATTTTAAGAATAAGGCTGCGAGTACAATTATAATTCTTTAGTGAAATGAATTATAAATTATGTTTTTATGAAATTATTTTTGTGTTGAGGCAGGATTTCATAATTACATTGGAAGCCCATATCTTATTTAATCCACTTGTCCTTGTTGTCACCTATTTATATATCGTTATAATCCTGGCCGCCAAATGAGAATTACATTCAGTCTTTTAGGTTTTTCACGTATTCGTGAGAACCAAAAAAAAGAGAGGCAGCCAAACAGGGTTGGGAGCATAGAGGATCTAAGCCCACACTTAGTTCGTGCTTTTCGACGGTTGGGAATACATCAGAAGATCTGAATGAAAAAAAGATTGCCGATTGATTACCGTGATGATCTATAGATTCAAGTTCAAGAACAGAAACGTGATCAAATCAGTGGGATCAATCATTCTGCCTTGTTGGTGTACTTGGTTTCTCTTTCGGGGTTCAACATTGTTCATCCCGTACGAATTTCGTCTGGACGGTTTCCCCATCCGTCCAAACGGAACAACGCAGTACAGTTTTTTTTTGTTGTATGATCTTCGCCCTGCGCCACGTTTGATTCGATTCGTATGAACCATCTTAGTTTCCTGGGATTCAGTTCCCTTCAAGTGGTATCAGAGCGGTCTTTGATGCTGCATATGGGTGGAATCAAGTCCATGTTGTCTATATCTATTGATCTATGCATATGGAGTTTGGGTAGGCTAGAACTGTGTTAACCTTTGTTTTACAGCATTCTATCTTGACTTCATGGTCATCTATGAATGCATGTTTGATTGCATGAATGTATGATGATGGTTTTGGTTTCCACGGCAGTTTTGATCGTGGTAGAATCATTGTGAAGTCCATTGGGGGCATAGGATTATGTGTAACCTTCTCTCTCTAATAGATTAAATGTGAACTCTTGATATGGAGACATAGGAGCCAAGCTTATAATCTTTAATAGGTTGAAGTTGAAGATTGGATCGTGTGTTGGTAGCTCCGGCAGAGTTTTGTTGTTTTGCAGAGTTCTAAAGTGATTAGAACAGGTCTGGTACATGACGGCGCAGCTAGGGTTCGTAAAAACGCAATGTAAAAGTCTTATTTTCCTCTGGACGCCCCAACCTTCTGTCCAGATGTAAATCATTCTGGAGGAATTCCGTCCAGACGCCCTCAGCGTCCATCCAGACGAAAAATTTTTTGGAGGAGAACCATCCGGACGCCCCAGCGTCCGTCCGAATGGAGAAGATATTGGAGCAGAACCGTCCGGACGTCGGTTAACCCGTCCAGATGGAACCAGACCAGAATGTTCAAAATGAAGTTTGGTCAAGGATTGTGCCAGGATGTTTGTCAATTTTGACTCAGATCAGGGTTTCGACATAATGGAATGGCGCTTGGTTTCAGGGGTGCTGCCCCTCGACCCTGCCAAGGGCGTTGCCCCCGGGCCCCACCGGGGCACTTCCCTTGGACCCCAACCTGACTAGGCAGGTGAAGGCCCGTGCCGTGCAGGCAAACCCCAACCTGACTAGGTAGGTGGAGCCCTGTGCCGTGTAGGCAAACATGGATACTTTGGGATCATGAAGTGATTCAGGAATTTTGGAATGACCATAGAAGCCGGGATTATCTGTTTATTTATTGTCACATGCACGCTTATTACTGTTTATGGTTTTTGTTGTAGATATATGATTCTAGACAACATGGATAACCATTATTGTTGCATACTTGACAAAAGATTTAATTTAAATGAATTTATTTTTTTTCAAAATTGGTTAATATGAGTAACTGGACAATAAAATTAAATTCTCAAGTTTTATTTAAAAATATTTTTTCAAAAAAAGGGAGAATTAAAAATTTTATTAGTTACACATATAACACGTAAAATTGGTTTTTACCAAAATCTTTGCAACGTGTGGTATATTTCGAAATTATAAATAAATTTGTTAAAATTAAACAGTTTTTATAATCGTAAAAAATGTTTTAAAAACTAAGTGGGTGAGAAAAATTTATTCATAGATAAATTCTACGGTCTCCATCATTAGTTTGTAGTTGATATAATTAATTTTGTGTGTTGGCATTTGGGCTTTCTTTCTCATCGGATGAAATTAATTGCGGTATTACCGGTACAGCCCTACTTTGGGAATAATTTTGGATAATTACTAGTATGGATCACTTCTCCATCTAAACGGTTCATTACGAAGCGATTGATTTGAAATTATGTGATGGCATACACTTAGCAGTAAATAATAGTATCCTCTCTATCTGAGTCACTGCTATTATTTATAGGACCAAAGTTATATCATCTATTTAATTTTACTTAGCATGGTCTGTTACCTAGGTAGTAAAATTAATAAGAATTGACATGTCTGGACGAATGATGAATAGTAGACGACTTTCCCATCGAGGCATGCTATTCACGGTGTACCAGACTGCTAGCGACTTCTTTTTAAAAATGGTTGAGGGAACTAAATTTTAAAATAAATTCAAAATTTTTACTCATCATAATTAATGATTTTTAATTATGTGATTCTTAGATATTAAAATGGCATTCAATCCACTCGAGGTTCAAAGAAAGTAAACTTAGGGATCTTAATTATGTTGACTGGAAAAGGAATATGGATATAGTTTTAACTGCCGATGGTATTTTTAAAAAATCAGAAAATGTGTTCATTTCTGAAAAATATTCTTCATCTAGGCTGAAAGGCAAGAAGAAGAAAAAGATTAAGAAACAGTGTGATACGATTTCCAAGATAGTTAGTGAGCCATAGACTGGTGTGAAAAAATCGAAAAGCAAATATTTTCACTACAATCAGACACGGCATTGAAAAAAGCAAGTCTAGTTTATCTTGGCAAGTTGAACAAATAAGGTAATTTCTGTTCACTAGTTGTGAAAACATGTTTAGCAGTGTTATCTACCGGTTCCTGGTGTGTAGATACGGGAGTCACTAATCATATCTGCAATTCATTGTAGGGGTTCTAAAAAATCTGACAATTTAGTGATGAGGAGATTTACCTATACATGGATAACAATACAATAGTGACAGCAGTTGCAGTGGGAGATGTCACTCTTAGTTTTAGTAGAGATCGAGTTTTAATATTGAGAGATTGTCTTTATGTACCTTCCATTAAAAGGAACTTAATTTTCGTTTCTAAATTGGTTAAAGACGGATATTTAGTTTATTTTAATAACTATGTGGTTATTAAGGATAATAAACGAGTTATCTGTTCTGGTACATTGGTGGATGATCTGTATGTTATCACTCCAATCTCTCCTACATTGCAACTAAATGAATTGAATAACACTTCTAATTTGTAATATAAGAGAAAGGATCTTTCTAAAATGAACCAAATATATCTCCGACACTTACGCCTAAGTCATATTAATCTGAAAAGAATAAATAGACTGGTAGAAGATGGACCTTTTGTTAGGGTTAGTATACTGAAAACCATGTTTTTAGTATTTAATTTTATTTTTAAAAAAATTAATTTTTTATTTTATGAGAATCTTTGTAAGCAATGTATATGTATCATTTTTTTGATATGCATGGATGTCCAATATTCTGTATAGTATTTAATCTGGTGTGTAGAGTACGGCTTGCACACAGAAAATCAGATTTTAGATTTTTACAGAATATAATTATATGTTCACAGTTTAGATGGAAATGGACATACTATTAGTACGACTGTAGTATAGAGTTTTAGTAGGCATGTCTTGATTATGGGGAACAGATAATAGTGTCGTCTATTGTTCCGACTCTCTGTGTTAGTATACTTTGTGTGTATTGAACAGGACATTTGGGGTAATTCATTTTATACTGACTACTGACTATACAAATTAATTCACACCCTAAGATTATTATGAATAGTGGTTATCCTCTTAATCCTGAAATAATTATTGATTTGTATATATTTAATATTTGTTATTTTGATTCATTAGAGGGTGCAATCTTATATGGATCTATATTTTCGGTGAGTTAGATAGCGGTAATATTTATATGACAAATATTAATTATTGACGGAATTCACGTCCCGAAGATCGGGATTGACGATATCCCCTTAAGGATGCTTATAAGTTTTGACCGGGCTAAACCCCGTAGGTGGATTTAATTATTTGGCGGTTAAATAAGTTAAATAGAATGGTTTAAAGAATATCAAGATGCCGATTAAATTAAATTGTCAATAATTAAATTTAATTGGCGGGTATCGAGAATCTTAACGTGGAG
>JAULJZ010000006.1:156586-173498 GCA_032270985.1 Heliamphora pulchella
GTAACCTAATTTATTTATCGGGAATCCAAATCTTAAACGTGGGGAGAATTCAGTGCATTTGATAATTGGAAACTCAAAACATAATTTGAGTTGGGCCGGGAGTTCAGTCAAGACCTTTAGTAGAATAAGTTCTGGTTCGTGCGAGAAAGGGACTAACTCGGGGACAGAGTTAGGGATATCCGATTTTCTCGTACGATTAGCTCGAGTCTTATACTTCCTCATGATCCCTCACGTAGCCCACTATACGCACGGTTATTTTTCTTATTGGTTTCGGTTATTATTTAATTTAATTTGAATGCCGGTTTAGCTGCCGGAGACATTCAGGAATTACATTAAATTGTTGGCGGATAGTTTTGGAATTTGGCACACCTAGGGATTACTCCCTAGGTGGCCAGCCCTAATAGGAGATGGAGGATTTTTATTTTATGTTACGTGTATATCTTCTTATCTTTTTTGGAAGGAGAATATATATACACTTAATATCATTTTTGATATATGGCTATATATTAACAGGAGGCTCCAAAAAGAAAACCCGAACCCTAATTTTCTCCTAACCTAGCCGCCACTCTCTCTTTCCCTTTTGGCAATCCATTTTTACCTTTTGGAGATAAGTGTGAGTAGAAACCGCGGCAAGAATATACGAAAATCCGGATCGGTACCCACTCGCTGGGATTTTAGCGTGCGTTAGGAAATACGTGAGAAGATCGTTGGGTCGTCTCGGATCATTGTTCGGCATCAAAGAAACTTGTTCGAGTTTCTTGAAGGTATATTTAATCATAAAATATCAAATTGTTTCATTATTTTTCATGAAAATCGTACAACGTCGTTTTTTACGGTCACAACATTGTTCTTCGAACTTTTTCTGCTGCGCAGCTCTAACACCGGTGCCTTAGGATCTAGCATTAGTGAAAAACATGAAAGTTTTAGGGAATATTCTTATCTAATTGGTGTTAAAATATCTGAAGTTAAATCTATGTGTAAGTACATCAAAATGCTGTCGTAACTTTAAAACTAGCAATTAAACTTGTACATAAAATTAGCAAAGTGTTCGAATGGTGTGTTATTTATGAGACTTGAGTATGTGAACCTTATATGAACCTTGTGAGTAATTGGTATTTTGAAATGATGCTTGATGAAATGAACTCATGCCGATAATTTTATACGAAATGAATTTTGGTTAAGCTTTGCATGCTTGTGCATAATGCTTTAGCAAGTTATACCATGTGCTATGTCATGTTTACACACTATACAATGATTAGTTGTACACAAGAGGCATATTGCACATTCATGGGCATTCCTACATTGTATCTTGGGTTATCAAAATCCTTCAACCCTTTCAAATTGGGTTGGGAATCATTGTTCAGTGGTTGTGGGTCTAAGGCGTCCTTGGTTGCCATGTTTTGAAATGAAATTGGAGGTTTTTATTATAAAATGGAGGTTTAGGCACCATGGGTTTGTCACTAACTTTGGTCTAATTTTTATTATAAAATGGAGGTTTAGGCACCATGGATTTGTCACTAACTTTAATTTAGACCTTGCGTTGATACTAAGCGAGTATTCTAGTTTTTAATGTGGATAACCCCATAAAGTCCCATCGCAGCAATGACAATAAGTTCCTAAGGTGGCAATAACGTAAAGTCCTATCACGGCAATGGCAATAAGTCCCTGAGGCAGCAATAATATAAAGTCCCATCATGGCGATGACAATAAGTCCCTGAGGCGGCAATGACAACAAGTCCCATCATGACGATGACAATAAGTCCCTGAGGCGGCAATAATGATAATAAGTCCATACAAGTAATAGAAATAAGTCTTACAGTGGAACTCCTGTTTTTATTTCTAGATACAAGTCGGGTTGGACAGCTGCATTGCATTTATCTGCATCACGCACTTGCACAGTTACTCTTATTTATGCTTACCCTGTTGAAAGTGATAAATTGTCTGTCTCTTTGCTCTTAAAATTTTATTGGGTATTATACGATATGTATTGTAGAATATCTTGTTGCGAGTTTGTTACACGGTTTAGGAAATTTGTTTCTAGGCTCTGGCTCATGGTATTTATGCCATAGGTGACGAAGAAGAACCCTTTGAGGAAGGCGGGTTTGTTGAAGGGGAAGAATCTGCGAAAAAGGGAGAGTGGCAGAAGAGGGTCAACCCCAACGATGTGGTTTGAAGACGTAGGACGTCACTTTTGATCTTTTTGTTCAGTTTTCCACGGATATAATGTAATTTTTGTTAAGCTTTCGGGATGACTGTAATTATTAAGTACTTTGAAAAAATTTTGAACTGTTAATGATGTAGTAACTATCTTATTTATCTATGAATATTCGACCAGAATATGTTCATTATTTATAGTTACATATGTCCTGACATGCCCGGGGAACGGGGTGTCACAGTTGGTATCAGAGCCTAGGTTTAGTGAACCTTCAGGCCTTGGGAAATGGGAGATCGCGAGTTCTGTGGCGTAGAAAACCTTGTAGAGTGACTGTACTATTAAGTTATCACGTATAATTTTAACAACTTAAAATTTTTACCTTAGGATTTTCTCTATCTTTCTTTCTTTAGGATGGTGTTTGACGCAGAACCGACCGGAGAACTATGGGCAACATCAGAACCAGAGGACTCAGACCCCGAGGAAGAACCCGCTGAAGAGCAAGACTTAGTATACGTGTTTTCGTTAGCAAGGGTGTTTCTGAATGAGTAGCCAGTACAAGGAGAGGAAGAGGTCGAGGAAGTAGGAGAAAACGAGGATCCCGATGTAGTAGGGGACAAGGTAGACTTCAGAGCAAACGATGACGAGGGACTTGAGGATGATGATGAGAATGAGGAGTGAGCCATCACTTTCTTTTATGATCCACTTGAGGCGCCACAGCCCGAATCAAAGGACGATAAGGAGACAGATGTAACAACTTACTAGAGCCGCCAAGACTATTCCAAGGACTACCGTATTGGCAAGTGGGTTTACGCCCGAGTATTCTCGAAAAGGACAGAGAAGTGGAGGAAGCCAAAATCTTTCCTTAGATTTGTAGGTCCAATAAAGGTTCTAGGTAAACACGACGAAACAGCATACCGAGTGGAAGTACCGCTAGGGTTTAAGGAGTGACTTGGAGATTTGGAAATAGATTTGTAGGTCCAATAAAGGTTCTAGGTAAACACGACGAAATAGCATACCGAGTGGAAGTACCGCCAGGGTTTAAGGAGTGACTCGGAGATTTGGTAAAAACCCGATGGCTGCATATGACAATGCTGGGAGATAAACAAGGGATCAATGACCCACGCAGCTGAGATATCAACTTTGATGATCCGAAGACTTATGAAGAGGTACTGGTGGCCATCACCGATAGAGCTCGTAGAAGGCCAGGGAACATTTGGTGCGTGGAGGTCCAGTGGCACTCCTACGGCATTTACGAAGCAACTTGGGAACGTGAGACAATTGTCCGTTACTTTTATCCGCGTTTGTTTGTTTAGGCTTTAGTACGCTAGGCGTTGTGCTTTTCTTTTTGAAGGTTGTGTGTATGCTATGTGAACTTTTTAAGAACCTTTTACCAATTAGGTGTTTGGATGGAATGCAAATGTTCGTTGTTAAACTTTGCATAAGCTTTCTCAAAATATCAAACTAAATCTACAATACACACAAAAAATGAAGACAATTAAGAATGGAAACAACCCCCTAATCTTGACACTCTCTAGATAACCAAACCACCGATAAGTTGACTAACCCTCAGATGATAAGGCATTAGGAGTAGCTTAAGTTCTGAGGAAAACACCATTAAAATCCTGCAACTTCACCCTTACAAGTTTCTTTTCCCAAACCCTTATATCAACTCCTATACCGGTTAAAATTTCTTACTTATCTTTCCTTCTAATAGCACCGGTCCTCAACAATGCTATCCAATAACATTCATAAGCAATCCTTCACCACCCTTCATTCTTGACTTCAATACTATGTCCGGTTGAAGCAATTTTGTGAACTCTTAAAATTCCAACTTGGGGAGTTGACTTAGATGCTTGAATTAAGATACGTTGGGCCGACATAATTTCAGGGCAAATATCTATTTTGGCTACCCATTGCTTAAACATACCCTTTGTCAAAGTCTGATGTTACACAGATTGATCACAAGAACCTCTTCTTTGTAATATTTATTAATTGCTGATTTCTTATCTCTACTGCATCAAAACTTCAATCAACCTCTCGACCCGAGCCAATGATGATTGCTTTATCTACAACACCTTGCCTAAATTCAACCTATCCCTAAACCATCTGGTTTCTGCCCTAAGTTACTCTAGTTCCAGTTATATTCTTTACCATCTGAAATCCTCAGCTAAATGCTTATCTAGTCACTGCCTTATGGTCATCTTCTTTGAAACTGATAAAATTGAGCTGACCACCCTTATTGAACTCCACGTATGTTTTTGCCTATTAATCCTCAAAGACCTTGCCCCGTAGATCTATGAGTGACTACGACGAACATCAAGATAGTGCATTATTAGGCTTTAATGCTTTCACTAAAGATTAGAACGATGCATGAAAACCTCTTAATACCTCCTCGAATCATAGAGCAATCTTTCCTCAACATTACGACTCAAAGTATCAACAACGTTTGCGTTTAATGAAGTTTGAAGACCAAAACACCCGACTGCAAGAAGGGTTAAGTAAAGGGTTTGTTCAACTAATTACACCTTTTCAAAGGACCCGACAAGTAAAACATTGCCATCAACAATCTGCAGTTAGGAACAACAGTTTCACACTAAGGGACTCATGACATCACTATGTGACAATGTTTAGACTTTCCCAGACTAGTTCACAATGGACCCACACATCCAACGAACCAGAAAGCAAAGGATTTATACCAACAGTAGGAAGGTGAAAAATAAGAGACACGCCTCGAGTTTAGGACAACTTTAGTATACAAATAAAGAAAGAGTACCCGTACACATCATTAGTCACATCAGCTTTTCTCATCAAAATGGTAGTATCCGAATCTAGCCATTCCCACATTTAATGGAGAATTTCTGGCAACGATATGAGCATCAAGAGCTTGATGGAGAGGTTACCATCAAACCACAATGGATCACGTGACTCGCTATTTGCCTCAGACGTACCTTTTACCACAATTCAATTATCCTAGAATGACCAACCACCGGAGAGAAACGATCCAGTCAATGGAAGAGACATCCAGACCCTACGAGCCTGTACATGAAGGACAGCGGGGGAAACTAAGAGAAATAATACAACGTTTGAAAGATTGGAATAAGGAAGAAGATAGATGATTATGGACTTCATCGTCAGGGTTTGTCAAGATCGCTTCGAGAGCACGATAACATCCGAGTTATAATGAATGGCCTCACCAAGATCCCTCGCTTTCTATCAGTTAGACCTCACAATGCATAGGTAGCGACAAGCAAAAAGAATATCCGTGAAATTTTATACCAACATAACCGAGACCTGCATCTCACATGGACAGTCTAAACACCCAGTTCTGAACTATCAAAAGTGTGCTAAGAGTATGCATAAGGGAAGCTGAAGAAAACTCTTATCTTCGTTCCCAACCTGCGTATAACCACAGCTCCCGAACCATCCTTTGCAACTACGTGAGATTTTATGTGTAAACAATGCTGCGAGATTATCATTATACGAAATAGAAATAGAAAGGAACTGATTGGTTGTAATAGATGTCTGCTAGTCAATGAAGTGAGACCCGGAATGCAATAACAAAACCTCATATAGAACTCATAATAGTAGCCCTGCGTTGACAATCTACGGTAAAGAACGATAGAATCTCTTTGGATAAGACTTTTCATGCTAGTAAATAGATTGAGTGTCATGCTTTCACCTCATAAGTAGAACGAACTTTAGCAAACAGTTTAATGAGCCCCTTTCCTTTCCTCTTTCTTAAAGATGGTGGGACAAGGGCAAAACCATTGGCGTTCAGCAAAAGTAAGTGAAACAGAAAAGGAAGTGGAAGTCCTGAGCCTAGCACGAATTTTGCAAAGTCAAACAGCCAACTTGGATCGATCGCAAGGGAAGGTACCCTAGGAAGGATCATGGTACTTGTTGGACTTAAGAGTAGAAAATATCCCAGTACCAGAGAAGAAGGATTTTTTCCAAACAACCGAGGTCTGGATTAAGGCTATAAAGCAACAACAATCAACAATAAGAGCTTGTTATAGGTGCAACCAGCCAGGACATAAGATGATGCACTATTCAACAAGAATTGGAGAAGACAATCAAGGAGGACTACTATGGAACAACAGAAAGATCATACGCTCGACACCGTAACCTCAAGGTAACCAACAGGAACAACTAGGAAAAAGGGCACCAAAATTAAAAATTTGTTACAAATGCCATAGACCCGGACATAAAAGATCTGAGTGTCCACTACGAGAAAGCCTGAACTACAACCGCCGTCAACCAGAATAGAGTTACAAGGATCAAACAAATTCGTGGCAGCAAGGAACAAATGGTGAGAAAGGGGTGGTGCAACCTGGTCAACCAGAGAGTGAAGAGTGGAGCGCTCTCCCTCTATAGAAGACAAGATTAACATTCTGTTTCAATTGTAATAAGATTTGACATAGAAAGTTTGAATGCCCGCTACCAAGGAAAAGAAACTACAATGTTCATCAAAAGGGAATGGGCGGTGCGGGAATGATGATACAGCTTGACCGACAAGAGAATCACTGGACAGAAGACTCGCCTTCCAGGAGAAGCAGGAGTGTTCATTAATGATCGAAGGTACGCCCAAATCTGCAAACTCTAAGATATACGTTAGATAAACTTGTTGTGTTATTCCAAGAAAAGATACGCTAGAAGGACGAAGGCTTTTAGGTCAACCCTAGTTAGATAACTCCCGTGCCATGGATATTCGACGTTACCTTTAAGGATCGCGTAGTTATCGGTCTAAGATATTAGAAAGACAAAACAACAATAGCTCAGAGTGATAAGCGTATAAACCCACAAATCCGACCTTGTCCACACCCTCAAATCGAACAACTTAAGTAAACAAGAACACGACTTCGAAGAAAAGAGATGCAAGTAATCATCCACAACCTTTCGCATGAAATTTCGAGGGCGAAATTTATTTAAGGAGGGTAGATTGTAACACCTCGGTCTGGACCCTAGTAGTATTCATCTAGATTATAAAAACCTGGCTCAAACCCCGGTATTAGCGACAGATAGGCAATGAGAACTTAGGTCGCTACATGAACAATGAAAAACCCTACCTCAACCCGAAACCATAATTTAACCCGAAAATCATAAAAAGACCAAATACTTAGAGGCGAAACCTTAACACATAGAAAAGTCTCAGAATAGCTTAGATTAAGTAAATAACATAAAATATTAAATTAAAAATTAAAAATTCTCACAATTAGGATAAAATAACCATTTTACCCTTAGTACAGCAAAAAATTTTAAAAATTTAAAAAATTGACACATGGATGGCCTAAATCAGATATTTAAATACAAGTAAGTAATAAAAGACAAAATAACATCAAAAAAGACAAAAATTCCCTTAGTGGCCGACCACATTGGAGTTTGTGCCCAAAAAGTGACTTTTTACAATTTTTAAGCTCAAAAATGAGAAAAAGTTATATAAATTAGGTATTATTATGACCTAAGAATTTTCATACAAGCAATATACATAATAATATAATAATATAGCTCAACAAAAGCAAACAAATAATTATTTAAAATCTCTACGAAATAAATAAGTCAAAAATCTAATTCTAGTCAAACTAGCTTAATTTGACTTAAAAGCTTATACCTAGTTAATCAATTGCTATAAAAATTATATAAATTCATGGGAATACTAAATTAATCATAAACACACTAAAAATGGTATTAAAATGCAATTTAATGTTTTAGGCGTTTTCTCACACAAAATGGTATTAAAATGCAATTTAAGCCCTAAATTAATGCAAGACCAGATTTTGGTCTGCCCCAAATTGTTGGGAATGTATACTGAAAAGTCATGCTTTTTATGCATTTTATTCTGGATCCCTGGCATAATAATGAGAAACATTTGAGATGGTTTTGCATTTATGATTTCATATGTATGAATGCATAGTCCGTATATTCTATCCAGTATTTGGCTCGGTGCGTGCTGCACGGAAGATCGGGTCAAAGGTTCTGACAGATTATACAGGTAAGCTCACAATCGCAATGGACCCAAACATTCTATTGGTACGATTGTAGTACATCATTATAGTAGCTGGTCTTGGCTAGGTCGAATGGATCGAATTTAGGTTTTAGGAATTCGATGTTTGAGATTGATGTGTTAGTACACTTGGAGTGTATTGAGCGGGATTAATGGGATGATCGATTCTATACTTACTATATGAATTGATCCACATCCCATATTATCATGTATTGCATGAACTCTTAATCATGAAGTGATTGATTAATTGTGTTCAGATAATGTACAGTACTTTGAGTCGTCAATGGTTGAGATTTCCTTCCTGAGATCAACAATACCGATGAATTGGGTACTGGCATTATTTGTTCGATGATTGATAATTAGCTAACGGAAACCACGTCCGATTTAGGTTGAGGAATTTCCCCTCGTGTTCTTTTCTTATAAGTTTGATTATGCTAAACTTGTACAGTAGATCTTTGAATCCGACATATCAAAAGGTTAAACGGTGCGGTTACGAGAAGAAGAGGACAATTAAATTGGGTTGTCAACAACCTAATTTATTTATCGAGAATCTATATCTTAAACGTGGGGAGAATTCAGTGCATTTGATAATTGAAAACTCAAGACATAATTTGAGTTAGGGCCGGGAATTCAGTCAGGACCTTTAGTGGAATAAGTTCTGATTCGTACGGAAAAGGATCTAGCTCGGGGACAGAGTTACGGATATTAGATTTTTCTCGTACGGTTAGCCCGAGTCCTATACTTTCTCGTGATTCCTCACGTAACCCATTATACGTACGGATATTTTTCTTGTTGGTTTCGGTAATTATTTAATTTATTTTGAATGCCGGTATTGCCACCGGGAACGTTCGAGAATTAAATTAAATTAAATTAATGAGAGGCGGTTTTGATTTTTGGCACACCTAAGGATTACTCCCTAGGTGGCTGGCCCTAGGAGATGATGAATTTGATTATTTATGTTAAGTATATATATCTTCATATCCTTTTAGGAAAGAGAATATATATATATACTTAATATGTTTTGTTGATATATGCATATATATTAAAAAGGAGGCTCCTTTAATCAAATCCTAACCCAAATTCTCCCACCAAGCCGCTGCCCCCCACGCCTCTTAGGAAATTAATTTTTCATTTTGGAGTTTATTTTGTTAGGAGAAACCAAAACTTGAAAAATAAATGTGATATTCCTGACAAATACAATGTCATTTGTTCTGTTTATAACTGATAACCTGATCGAAGAACACTTCGATCAGAATCGATGCCCACACATCGTGATCGTCGTAGTGCGTCCGAAATATACGTGAGAAAGTTGCAAAATCGTCTTCAACGTATTCGGGACTTCATGAAACTTTTCGACATGTTTCATAACGGTATTAAACTATTGAAATAATTATAGTTATCATTTTTCATTAAAATCGCATACGTCGTTTTTTACGGTCACGACGTCGATTCAAAAAAACTTTTTTTCCGCTGCGCGGCTCACTCTCCAACAATGGTATCAGAGCCACGGTTTCGTTTTTTATGAAAAACTATTGTACTAACCTCGGTTTTGTAGCTATAAGTCGTTACGATCCGATTGGGGTATAGGTTTTTAGCGATATAATATATTATTTCATTATATTTTTCCTAGATCTTTGATGTAATCGTATCATGGAAAATGGGGATCGAAAACGAGATGAAAAGGAATAAAGGAGGCGGCGACAGCAGCATAAGGCAACAACAGGGCGCTAACTTTGGGGCTCATTTTCGGGGCATTCGGGAAATTTTTTTCACGAGAATTTTTTGAAGAAATAAAGGTTGTTCGTTGGCTATCCGATGGTGGTTCGGTTGCAGTTCGACGACGGCGGCAAAGGGGTCAAAAACTGCTTCAATGTTCGATGCGCACAGTGGCGCCACTACAGAAATTTCGGCACTTTGAGGATTTTTTTGGACCACTTCAACATCGTATTTTGACTCAATTTTTTTTGGAGATCAAGACCTCGATGTGCTCTACCTATCATAATTTGTTGGGGGAACAGTGGCGGTAAGGCGGTCAAATAGCGGCAGGAAAAAGGCGGTGCAGGACTGCGAAAGGCAGCAGTTTTTCGGCCCAATCAAGGGGTTGTTTGGCTAGTTTATTTTCAATTTTTCCTGCGTTCCAGTGGTGGTTCGGGGCTGTGACGATGGTCCGGAGGTTGAGAAAAAGATTCGGGTCTTTGACGGCTCGTTTAGGGTTCCTAAACCATAAGCGTTTAATCTTTAATTCAAGACCGTCGAATTAAAAGATTAAACGGACGGATCGGATCGTAACGACTATTTATATTTATTTTGTCATTGTTTAATTATTTATTTATTTATTTTATTTAATTGCGTGGATGATTTTTTATTTTACTTTTTTTTTTCTTTTATGCATGATTTTAATTATCGGAAGTATATTAGGAAAAACGATTTTATAAAATAAATAATCTTAGCAATTTTTTAAAACGGAAAAATAAATAGATAATTATTTATTTAATTTTTTGTGTTAAAATTAATTAAAATTTTTAAATTAAAACCCAGGTAATTAATTTCTTTTGCAAAATTAAATAAAGAAGTTTTTTGTTTATTTTATTATGGTTAAACAAAGAATATTTTAACTGATTAAAACTGAATTTATTTTAATCAGGAATTAAAATATATTTAATCGTTTAAAATTAACAAAAAGAAAAACCCTCAATTTTTAAAATATTAAGTGGGAGAAGAGTTTAGTCATAGATAAATCCTACGGTCTTCATTACACGTTCGTAGGAGATGTAATTATAACTCGCACTCCGGCTTCGACTTTCGGTCTCCATACAGAAGAGCTATAGTTATGGTATCTCCGGCACGAATCTTTGAAAGAAGTAGATTTGAGAATAGTGCGAAGTAGGGTTCGTTCACACCTGGCCCAGGGTTTTGACACGGTGTTATCTAATCAAGAGTAATAGTTATACACTTAACCCGTAAATAAAAATATCTTCCCTAAAGAGTCACTATTTTTATTTGTGGGGACCAAAATTTATTGGCTATTTAATTTACTTAGAATGTCCTATATCAAAGAATGAAAAATCTTGTAGTTATTTGTTCGTTGATTGTTAGACGTCCACACTACATAGCCTATCAATTGATGTGACTCTGTGCCGAAGGTTTTTTATTATGATATATGGTTTCGGTAGTAAATTAATAGACTGGCATATCTGTCCAGACGTGTGTTGATTAGTAGACGTCCACACTACGTGGCCTGCTTAATCACGAAGGATTCGGGCTGCTAATAATTCTTTTTTAAATTAAATAGTTGAGGGACCCTAATTTGATAAAAGAATTAAAAATATTTTCTCTTTTGTTTCTTAGGATTTAATAATAGGATCATTCAATCCACTAGTGGCAATTCTCAAAGATCATAAACTTACTACACCAAACTTTATCACATGAAAACGGAACCCCGATATTGTTTTGACTTCTAACGACTATAAGTTTTTGTTGCATGACCCCTGCTCTCCCACTCCTCATAATGGATCCACCTAACAGGAGATTCAGGATTATGAGAAGTGGGTGAAGGCAGATCGGATGGCTAGCTGTTACATCCTGGAATCTATGTCTGATGTTCTGCAAAGCCAGCATCAGTCTATGACATCTGCAGCTGAGATCATGTTGAACCTTACAGAAATGTTTGGTGATCAGGGTCGGGCAGCAAGGCAGGTGACCATGAGGGCTCTCAAGAACACAACCATAGCTGAGGGCACACCTGTAAGGGACCACATTTTGAAGATGATCGGTCTTCTTAACGAGCTGGAGGTTCTTGGAGCGAAAATCGATGCGAATCCCAAATCGATATCGTGCTCCAGTCACTGCCTGATTCATTTCAACAATTTTGACTAAACTACACTTTGAATAAACTAGATTTTTCTCTGGCAGAATTGTTGAAAGAACTACGGGCAGTGGAAGGTGTTATCTGCAAACCAATCCATGCATTTATTGCTGAAAAGGCTTCTACTTCTAGGCCAAGAGGTGGCAAGAAGAAGAAGAAAGGGCAGCAACAGAAAAATGCAATGATGGTTGGCAAGGCTAAGCCATCACTTACCAAGGTGAAGAAAAAGGCGCCTAAGGACAAGGGCTATTTTTGTCAGAAGCCGGGACACTAGAAGAGGGACTGTCCTGACCGAAAGAACAAGCAAGCTACAGGTATTGTCTTTTCTCTAGTAGTTGAATCATGTTTAGCGGTTATATCTATAGAAACCTGGTGTGTAGATACGGAAGCCACTAATCATGTCTGCAATTCTTTGCAGGGGTTCCAGGTAACCAGGTAGCTTAGAGAGGGCAAGGTCTACCTTCAGATGGGGAATAACTCTCAGGTGTCTACTGTTGCAGTGGGAGAAGTAGTTCTTTATTTTAGTAAAAATAAATATTTAATTTTGAAGAACATTTTGTATGTACCCCAAATCAGGCGGAACTTAGTTTCGGTTTCCTGTTTGGGGAATGATGGATATTTTATTTTTTTTAATAAGCTTTCATGCAGTATTATGGTTGGAAAATAATTTATCTGTCGTGGTACATTAAGAAATGCTCTTTATACTTTACACTATGTTATTCCTACTAATAAAAATAATGAGCTGAATAATTTACATGTTTTACCACTTAAAAGAAAAGTTTCCTCTTTGAACCAAACACTTCTTTGGCATCTTCGTATGGGTCATGTTAATCTAAAAAGGATATAAAGATTGGTTAAAAATTGACTTTTAAGTTCATTAGAAGTAGAGGCACTTCCAGTCTGTGAATCCTGTTTAGAAGGTAACATGACCAAGAAGCCATTTACGACCAAGGGATTTAGAGCCAAAGAAGTGTTGGGATTGGTTCACTCTGATTTATGTGGTCCTGTGAACATCTAGGCAAGAGGTGGGTATGAGTATTTCGTCACTTTTATTGACGTGGAGGTGAATACCTCTCTGGAGAGTTCAGGAACTACGTATCAGAACATGGGATAACATCCCAGTTATCTCCATCAGGTATGCCTCAGCAGAATAGTGTAGCAGAAAGGAGGAATAGGTCCCTTAAGGAGATGGTGGGGTGCATGATGTGTTATTCAGATTTATCACATTTGTTTTGGGGGTATGCATTAGAAACGGCGACATATATTCTGAATTCGATGCCTACTAAGGTAGTTCCCGGAACCCCTTTGGAGTTATGGATTGGGCGTAAGTCAAGTCTTAAACACTTCCGGATATTGGGTTGCCCAGTACACTTGTTGGTCAGAGATACAAGTATGGTGGAACCAAATACAGATGTCTGTTTCTTTTTAGGATACCCTAAAGAAACTAAGGTGGTTTATTTTATGATCCTAAAAGTCAGAAGGTATTTGTTAGCACAAATGCTAGATTCTTGGAAGAGGATTATGTAATAAATCACAAATCCTGGTCACAAGTTGTTCTTGAAGAGGTGAGGAATGAAAATTTTGTACAACCGAAAAATATATCTAATGAACGGAATGAGATACCACCTATTGTGAATACATAGCAGGAGTTTCGTCCTAGTGAGAAGGTTGTTCGTCAACCCGAGAGGTTCATATTCTTGGAAGAGTCTTACGACAAGATCCCGGAAGCACATGATACCAAACCCAGAAACTATAATGAAGCACTACAAGACAAAGATGCAGAATTATGGCACAAGGCTATGAAATTTGAGATAGAGTCCATGTACTCTAATCAGGTCTGGGAGCTAGTAGATCCATTAGATGGGATAAAACCCATCGGGTGCAAATGGATCTTCAAGAAAAAGAGAGGAGTGGACAAGAAGGTAGAAACCTTCAAAGCTAGACTTGTTGCAAAGGATTTTACTCATAAAGAAGGGTTCGATTTTGAGGAAACCTATTCGCTGGTGGCTATACTTAACACCATTCGGATTCTCTTATCCATTGATGCTCATCTCGATTACGAGATTTGGCAAATAGACGTCAAGACGACATTCCTTAACAGAAGTCTTGACGAGAGCATCTATATGATGCAGCCAGACAGGTTCATAGCAAAAGGGCAGGAGCACATGATGTGTAAGCTTAAGAAATTCATTTATGGGTTTAAACAAGCATCAAGGTCATAAAACACTCGATTTGACCAGGCGATTAAAAACTTTGGCTTTAATCAGTGTCCTATCGAGTATTGCGTGTACTAAACGTGCGATGGGCATAAGGTGGCATTTCTAGTCATTTATGTTGATGACATTCTCCTTATCAGAAACGATGTGGGGTTGCTATCTTTGGTGAAGGTGTGGTTATCGAGTTAATTTGACATGAAGGACTTGGGAGAAGCGGGCCAAATTCTTGGGATCAAACTCATACGAGATCGATCACGTAGGATGTTGGGCTTATTCCAAGCCCGTTATATTGACTTGATTATTGCTCGATTTGGCATGAAAATTTTAAAGAAAGAATTTATTCCTTTTAGACATGGGATTACTCTATCTAGAGATTAATGTCCTAGGACACCTCAAGAGATAGAGAGGATGAGAGGTATTCCTTATGCTTCAGCAGTAGAAAATCTCATATATGCCATACTCTGCACTAGACCAGATATCTGTTATGTAGTTGGAATGGTAAGCAGATATCAGTCTAACCCAGGGGAAGAGCATTGGACTGCGGTAAAATATATACTAAAGTACCTGAAAAGGACTAGGGAGTATATGTTTGTGTACCAGGTTGATAGTCTTATACCTCTTGGGTATACTGACTCAGATTTCTAGGCAGATAGAGATTCTAGGAGGTCCAACTCGGGCTATGTGTTTACCTTGGGGGTGGAGCCATCAGTTGGAGGAGCGTGAAGCAATCTTGTTTTGTTGACTCTACCATGGAGGCTGAATATGTTGCAGCTTCGGATGCAGCTAAGGAAGCAGTTTTGCTCAAAAACTTCCTACATAACTTGGATGTGGTACACTCGGTACAATCGCCTATTGTACTCTATTGTGATAACAGTGGAGTGATTGCGAACTCGAAGGAACTAAGAGTCCACAAAAGGAGAAAGCACATTGAGAGGAAGTATCATCTCATCAAGGAGATCATGCAGCGTGGAGACGTAGTAGTTTTCAAGATAGTATCTGCGGATAACCTAGCAGATCCTTTTACTAAGGCATTGTCTCAGAAAGTCTTTGATAACTATGTAGAAGGGTTATGTGGGTTCCTGCATGGCTTTGAGTATAAGCGATAGATTGTTGGGAATGTATACTAAAAAGTCATGTTTTTTATGCATTTTTTTCTGGATCCCTGGCATATTAATGAGAAACATTTGAGATGATTTTGCATTTATGATTTCATATGTATGAATGCATAATCCGTATATTCTATTCATTATTTGACTCGTGCGTGCTGCACGGAAGATCGGGTCAAAGGTTCTGACAAATTATACAGGTAGGCTCACAATCACAATGGACCCGGACATTCCATTGGTACGATTGTAGTATATCGTTATAGTAGCTGGTCTTGGCTAGGTCGAACGGATCGAATTTAGGTTTTAAGAGTTCGATGTTTGAGCTCGATGTGCTAGTACACTTTGAGTGTTTTGAGCGGGATCAACGGGATGATCGATTCTATACTGACTATATGAATTGATCAACATCCCGTATTATCATGTACTGTACGAACTCTTAATCCCGAAGTGATTGATTAATTGTGTTCAGATAATCTACAGTACTTTGAGTCGTCAATGTTTGAGATTTCCTCCTTGAGATCAGCAATACCGATGAGTTGAGTACTGGTATTATTTGTCCGATGATTGATAATCAGCTAACGAAAACCACGTCCAATTTAGGTTGAGGAGATCCCCCTCATGTGCTTTGCTTATAGGTTTGATTATGCTAAATTTGTACAGTGGATCTTCGGATCCGGCATATCATAAGGTTAAGCGGTGCGATTGCGAGGAGAAGAGGATAATTAAATCGAATTGTCAGTAACCTAATTTATTTATCGGGAATCCATATCTTAGACGTGGGGAGAATTTAGTGCATTTGATAATTGGAAACTCAAGACATAATTTGAGTTAGGGCCAGGAGTTCAGTCAAGACCTTTAGTGGAATAAGTTCTGATTCGTACGGGAAAGGATCTAGCTCGAGGAAAGAGTTAGGGATATTCGGTTTTCTCGTACAGTTAGCCCGAGTTCTATACTTTCTCGTGATCCCTCATATAGCCCATTATACACACGGATATTTTTCTTGTTGGTTTCGATTATTATTTAATTTAATTTGAATGCCGGTATTGCCGCCGGGGACGTTCGGGAATTAAATTAAATTAATGAGGGACGGTTTTGATTTTTGGCACACCTAGGGATTACGCCCTAAGTGGCCGGCCCTAGGAGATGATGGATTTGATTATTTATATTAAGTATATATATCTTCATATCCTTTTAGGAAAAAGAATATATATATACTTAATATATATTTTTTTATATATGCATATTTATTAAAAAGGAGGCTCATTTAATCAAACCCTAACCCTAATTCTCCCACCAAGCCGTCGCCCCCCTCTCCTCTTAGGCAATTAATTTTGCATTTTGGAGATTATTTTGTTAGGAGAAACCAAATGGAGGAAAAACACTTCGATCGGAATCGGTGCCCACACATCGTGATCGTCGTAGTGCATCCGGGATATACGTAAGAAGGTTGCAAGGTCGTTTTTAACGTATTCAGGATTTCTTGAAATTTTTGGACAAGTTTCATAAAGGTATTAAACTATTGAAATAATTATAGTTTTCGTTTTTCATGAAAATCGCATACGTCGTTTT
>JAULJZ010000006.1:173598-203258 GCA_032270985.1 Heliamphora pulchella
GTAGAGATTATGGGTGAGAAATATCTCAGAGACTTTTGTAAAATTTTAAAAGTATAAAGGACTAGTGTGTAATTATTGGTACTAAGAGTTTTAGGACCTCTTGGGCAATCTGGATGAGGATTTAAGTGTCTTCTTACTGCATTGATAATTTACTATGAATTTTAGTATCTTAGGACAAAAGTATAGTTATCTTAATAACTTGGGGTTGAAATGTGATTGTTGGAACTCACGGGGTTTAGGCTTTTGAGTATAATTTTCTTTTCACGTTGAGGCTTGGGTTGGATTTTCTTATTCTTTGGATTTGGAAGTCGAATTTTGATGTAATAGTACACCACATATAGATTGTTGGGCTTGAAAGGTTATGAGGTCAGGTCAGCATTTCTTAAGAAGGTTTTGGGGCTCAGAGTTTCATTTCTAAGTTTAGCTCTTTAGGGTTTTGAGTGAGTGTTCTTAGGGTAACTTAATGATCTTCGAGATTAGAGGGCTTTTTCTTATTTTTGGGTCTTTGATTCTCGGGGTCTGATTCTTAGGTTTTGATCATGTTAAGATTTTAATCTTATTATGATCTAAGATCTATCGGTTTACCGTCACTAATCCTATGGTTTAGAATGGGTTCTTACAACTATTCATGATAACCTTGGGGTGTGAATTAATTTATATAGTTAGTATAAAATTAATTACCCCAAATGTCCCGTTCAATACATACAAAGTGTACAAGCACAGAGAGTCAGAACAATAAATAACGCTATTATCTGTTGCCTATAACCAAGATAGGCTTATTAAAACTTTGTGTTACAGTCGTACCGATGGTATATCTATTTCCATCTAAATTATGAACATAAAACTTATATTTTGCAAGAATTTAAAATTTAATCTTCTGTCTGTAAGCCGTACTCTACATACCAAATTAAATACTATACAGAATATTAGACATCCATGTATAACAAAGAAATGATATACATACTTTGCTCATAAAGATTCTCATAAAATAAAAAATTAATTTTATTAAAATAAAATTAAATACTAAAAACATAATTTTCAGTATACCAGCCCTAACATAAACTTTATTCAGTCTGGGCAACTGGACAATCCTCGTTGTTATATTTTCCTAGTATACTTTTCTCACCCGTATGTTTTAGCTACTAAAGATCAGTTTTGTTCATTAATCATGACCGAGAATGGGTGGGATGAAGGAATGGAATGATATAGCTTAGGTTAGGTATCAGATAGTGATTCCGCCAGACGAGCAAGAGGAATGCAATGATGACGATGACTTGCCGTTGGATTACCCGGTACATCCATACGGGTTTGGCCATGTCCTAGACGTTATCGTTCTTTCCCAGATTTTTGGAGAAGAGGTGCATGTTGATGAAATGAAATCCTACTGGCTAGTCCGAACAATGTTGAAGTAAGATGGAGAAGAATGGACTGGGTTTTGGCAGCTCGTGAGCCACAAATGGGATACATAGAAGAAGACATTTGGGAGTTGAACGATGTTAACAATACGTGGGAAATGGAAGATGAAGAAGAGAGAAAGGGAAGGTCGGTGGGCAGTAATTTGGATGACCTATGGAAATTTGAGAACTGTCCATACATCACCGGGGTTGGACAAACTAAAAACACAATGCTAGGTTTATGGGATCCCAATGAAGGGGTGGAGCACCTAACTAGGAGTGTGCTGAGACAGCTGAAAAAGACTCACGCCAACATTAGCATTTGGGGTCTGCTGATGGCTTCACACTGGCATCGACAAGCCTTGCTAAAGGTTTTGAATAAAGCTAATGTTTTGATATATTCAACTCCCGAACAATTGATTGGGCTAATTCTACCAACTGTAGAGCCTAAGGTAATATCCTTTCCTAATAAGGATTTGCTATTAGAAGGAAGAAACCATAACAAACCCGTGCATATCACTATCAAATGTCTGAAAAAGTGGGTTCCCGTCACGCTCATCAATAATGGGTCGATGCTGAATGTCTTCTCTCTCAAAATGGTGGTTTATTTGGGGATGAAGCCGGATCATTTCATGCCCAGCAACCAGAGGTTTAGGGCCTATGACAACACGAGGCGAGATGTGCTTGGGCTAGTAACGTTTGCTATGTCTATTGGGCCTCTAAAAACTTTGGTATCATTTCATGTGTTGGATGTTCCGGTATCCTTCAATTTGTTGTTGGAAAGACCGTGGCTCCTTGACTCTGATGTCTAAGTAGTTCCTTCTTCCGGCCATCAGAAGCTGAAACTTATTAAGAACGGAGCAGTGCTGACTATTCATGGGGAAGATAGTATCCAACCCCCGAGAGAAGACCGCTCAACTCTCTTAGAAGTTCAACATGGAGAGGGAGATGTATTCCTGAGCGAGTTTAGGTTTGATGAGGCTCAAGCAGTGCAGATGCTATTAAAAGAGGAATAGAGCTATATTAACCTCTATGTTGTCACTATGATGAGACGTATGTCTTATTTTTTGGGAATGGGGTTGGGTCGCGAACAACAGGGAATCCCGGAGCCCATCTAAGTGTTATTGAAGAGGATCTGAAAGAGCCAAAGAAACGACGAAGAGGAAAGAAAGGCAGAGATACTCGGGAACGTTGAATGGTTACTTCGTCAAGGAAGGGGAACACTTTTCATACTATGGTTTCTTGGAACCATGGTTTGATGAGGAGACTAATAAGAAATTGCCAGGTCTGGAGATCTTCTTCAGGCACAAGTTATTTGATACATAGGAAGAGGTAGCAGCATAAGAGAGAGAGAAGGGAAGAAGATCCAAGAGGAAGAGGACTGGGCAGACAAGCTAGACGTCACCGACATGAGAGCATTGTGTTAGGGTTGTATACTAAGAATTATAAATTTTATTTAGTTTTAGTATTTAGTTTTATTTTAATAAAATTATTTTTTCAATTTATGAAAATCTTAATGAGCAATGTATGCAATATCATTTTTTAATGTTATGCATGATTGTCCTTTCTTCTGTATAGTTTTTAATTTGGTGTGTAGAGTACGACTTGCATACAAAAAATCAGATTATAGGTTCTTGTAGAATAAAAATTTGGTTCACAGTTTAGATGAAAATGGACAAACCATCGTTACGACTGTAGTACAGAGTTTTAGTAGGCCTGTCTTGATTATGGAGAACAGATAATAGCGTCTTCTATTGTTCCGACTCGCTGTGCTAATACATTTTGTGTATATTGAACATGACCACATTGGGGTAATTAATTTTTTATTGACTATATAAATTGATTCACACACAAGGTTATTATGAGTGGTTATGCTCTTAATCCCAAACTAATCATTATTTGCGTATATTTAATATTCGTTGTTTTGATTTATTAAAGGGTGTGATCTTTTATGGGTCTATAGTTCCGGTGAGTTGAATAGCAGTATTAATTATATGGTGAATATTAATTATTGACGAAATTCACGTCCCGATTGTTTGGGATTGACGATACCCCTTTAAGAAAGCTTATAAGTTTTGATCGGCCCAAATTCTGCAGATTAATTTGATTATCCGGTGGTCAAATAAATTAAGTGGAAGAGCTTAAGGAATTTTAAAGATGCCAATTAAATTAAATTAAATTGTCAGTAATTAAATTTAATTAGCAGGTATCGAAAATCTTAACGTGGGGAGATGAATTAAGCATTTAATAACAAGAACTCAATACAAATTGATCTTGAGATTTTGGTGAAGTGTGCAGTTACAGTTGTTTAGTAGTGTGAACTGTAATTTAGTATTTCATGAAAATTGTAGAAACCGCTAAGAGGTTTGCATATTTGCAGAAATTGCTAAGAGGTTTGTGTATTTGCAGAAACTGCTGGATAGGTATCTGGGTTACACTAGAAGTCTATATTATAATTACTCCACAGGTCCCTCATGTAGCTCTATAAATATTCGAGTAGGCTAAGCCAAAATCGTAAGTTGTCTTTCAAGACTGAGGTTGTCCAGGTTTTGTCAGTTTTAATTTTCGAAGGATCGTAACCCACACTACATTAGGAAATTACATCGAAAATACAATAGAAGGTTTGATCAGAGCTTCAACTTGGGAAATCAAAGTTCGCAGTTGAATAATCGACTAAAAGGTATTCATCTGAATTAACTGTGATGGCATGGGTAGATTGGTATCAAAATTGTTTTGATTTTTGTTTTTGATTTATCGAGGGACCGGGTAGATTTAGAGTTGTGCTAATTTTGTTTTGCAGGCATTCTAATTTTAGTTTAATAATCATCATTATATTCATGTTTGATTGAATGGTTTGAATGATGGTTTAATTAATTTTTTAATCACGCGGGTAAGTTGGAACTGAGCACAGAAGTCTGTTTCTTTGTGAGGTATCCTAAGAGAACGAAGGGTGGTCTATTTTATAATCCTAAGGATCAGAATGTCATTGTTAGCAAAAATGTCCAATTCTTGAAAGAGGATTATATTATAGACCACAGACCCAAAAGTAAAATTATTCTAGAAGAATTGAGAGAAAATACGAGTAGAACGGAAGAGGAACCATAAGTCACTGATATCCCTTTGCCTCGTCGTAGTGGGAGAATTATCAAAACAGGTGCAGATCATGATCATGGTGCTACCATTAACATGCCTGACGAGTATGTGGATAATGGTGCACAGGGATCAGATTCTGCACAACGCGTTACTGCTAGTACATAGACTCAAGTTGTGACTTGTGATAGTGGGAGAGTTGTTCATCAACCCGATCGTTATATGGTCTTGGGAGAGTCTTTTGACAAGATCCTAGCAGAACTGGATTCCGAACCCTGTAACTACAATAAAACACTCTAGGACAAGGATGCAGATCTTTGGCAAAATGTTATGAATTCAGTGATGAAATCTATGTATTCTAATCAGGTCTGGAAACTTGTAGAACCACCTGAAGGGATAAAATCCATTGGACGTAAATAGATCTACAAGAGGAAGAGAGGAGCAAACAAGAAGGTTGAAACCTTCACAGCTAGGCTTGTTGCAAAAGGGTTCACTCAAAAAGATGGGATTGATTATGAGGAAACTTTTTTGTCGGTAGCCATGCTTAACTCTATCTAGATTCTCTTATCAATTGCGGCTCATTTCGATTACAAAATTTGATAAATGGATATCAAGACAACTTTTCTTAATGGAAGTCTTGATAGTATATCTATATGATACAGCCAGATAGTTTCATAGTGAAGGGCTAGAAGCACATGTTGTGCAAGCTTAAGAGATCCATTTATGGACTTAAGCAGGCATCAAGATCTTAGAATACTCGGTTTAATCAAGCCATAAAGTCTTATGATTTTGATCAAAGTCAAGATGAGTCATGTGTGTACAAGAAGCATGACAGAAGCGTGGTGGTCTTTCTAGTACTTTATGTAGATGATATCTTGCTCATCAAAAATAATGTGGGGGTGTTATCTTCGACAAAAGTATGGTTATTTAGGCAGTTTGATATAAAGAACTTGGGAGAAGCTAGTCACATCTTTGAGATTAAGTTTTTACGAGATTAGAAATAAAGGATGTTGGGCTTATCACATGCGAAGCATATCGATAATATCCTTACTCGTTTAAGCATGTAGGATTCTAAGAAAGGGTTTATCCCTTTCAGGCATGGAATCACACTATCCAAGGATCATTGTCCTAAGACACCTGATGAGATAGAGAAGATGAAGGCGGTTCATTATGCTTCGGTAGTAGGAAGCCAAATGTATGCTATGCTTTGCACTAGACCCGACATCTGCTTTGCCGTTAGCATGGTTAGAAGATATCAGTCTAACCTAGGGAAAGAGCATTGGACTGCGGTAAAGAATATAATCAAGTACCTAAAAAGGACTAGAGATTATATGTTGGCTTACCAGTTAGATAGTCTAGTACCTTTAGAGTACACAGACTCGGATTTTTAGTTAAGTAAAGATTCCTGTAAGTCTACCTCAAGATATGTGTTTAACTTAGGAGGTGAAGCTATTAGTTAGAGGAGTATCAATCAATCCTGAATTGATGATTCCACCATGGTGGTCGACTACGTGGCAGCTTCTGAAGCAACCAAGAAGGTCGTTTGGCTGTGGAACTTCCTGCTGGATCTAGATGTGGTGCCTTCAGTTCAGTCGGTTATTACACTTTGTTGTGACAATAGCGGAACAATTCCAAACTCAAAGGAACCAAGAGTTCACAAGAAAGGAAATCAAGCACATTAAGTGTAAGTATCATCTAATACAAGAAATTGTACAGAGGGGTGATGTTGCTGTGACAAAGATTGCATAAGGAGACAACCTTGCAGATCCTTTTACAAAGAGTCTACCGGCTAAGACTTTTGATAGTTATATAGAGGGAATGAGAGTCAGATGTATTGCAGCATAGTTTTGAGTATAAGTGGGAGATTGTCAGGGTTGTATACTAAAAACCATGAATTTTATTTGATTTTAGTATTTAATTTTATTTTAATAAAATTATTTTTTTATTTTATGAGAATCTTAATGAGCAATGTATGCAATATCATTTCTTTAATGTTATGCATAATTGTCCTTTATTATATACAGTATTTAATCTGACGTGTAGAGTACGACTTACACATAGAAGACCAGATTATAAGTTCTTGCAGAATATAAGTTTGGACCACGGTTTAGATGAAAATAGACAAACTATCGGTACGACTGTAACACAGAATTTTAGTAGGCATGTATTGGTTATGAAAAATAGATAATAGCGTCGTCTATTGTTATGACTCGCTGTGCTAGTACACTTTGTGTATTAAACAGGACCACATTGGGATAATTAATTTATACTGACTATATAAATTAATTCATACCCCAAGGTTGTTATGAGTGTTTATACTCTTAATCCCAAAATAATTATTATTTGTGTATATTTAATATTCGTTGTTTTGATTCATTAGATTGTGTGATCTTTTATAGGTTTATAGTCCCGGTGAGTTGGATAGTAGTATTAATTATATGATGAATATTAATTATTGATGGAATCCACGTCTCGATTGTTCGGGATTAACGATACCCCCTTAAGGAAGCTTATAAGTTTTGACCGGGCTAAATTCTGCAGGTGGATTTGATCATCCGGCGGTCAAATAAGTTAAGTGAAAGTACTTAAAAAATTTTAAAGATGCCAATTAAATTAAATTATTAATAATTAAATTTAATTGACAGGTATCAAAAATCTTAGCGTGGAGAGATGGGTTAAGCATTTAATAACAGGAGCTTCATGCAAATTGGTCTTGAGATTATGGCTAAGAGTGCAGTTACAGTTCTGTAGTGGTGTGAACTATAATTTAGTATTTTATAAAAATTACAGAAACTGCTGTAAGGTTTTCATAATTACAGAAATCACTGAGAGGTTTGCATATTTGCAGAAACTGCTGGATAGGTATCTGGGTTACACTAGAAGTCTATATTATAATTACTCCACAGGTCTCTCTTGTAGCCCTATAAATATGTGAGTAGACTGAACGAAAATCATAAGTTGTCTTTCAAGGCTAAGGTTGTCCATGTTATGTTGGTTTCAGTTCTCGAAGGATCGTAGCCCACACTACGTTCGGAAATCGCATTGGGAATACAGTAGAAGGTCTGACCGGAGCTTTAACTCAGGAAATATATGTTTGTAGTTGAAGAATCGACCAAAAGGTATTTATCTGAATTCACTGTGGTGGCACAGGTTTTATTTTTGATCATTCGACATCAAAAATTTTTTATCTGGAGCTAGTTTCGATGATTTTTCATCCTGTTTTATTTTTTCAAAAAATCATTTACAAATCAATGATCTTAGCAGTTTGCCTCCAACACATTGTTTAATGATCAGATGGCTTAGATGCTTATAGCCGATCAGGAGTTCTTGATGATGGGCTATAGCGCGCCAGCTGATTACACCGGGCTCAACATGGATGTTGCTTCAAAGGATGTCAAAAACTGGTCCTTAGAATTTTGTAGTTTTCATGATTCATGTCTTGAGTTTGAGTCTGGGTTGTGTGAGCTTTTTCTTTGTTCGGATTAGTTGGATGTCGAGTCTAAGAGCACGTCTGTTCGTGCACCCTCCTCCTCCCTTGTTTTCAAATTTGTAATCCATTCTCTGTTTAACATCAATTAAATGAACGAGGATTCTAGTTACCCTTCTTTGCTTGATTTATTTTATACGCTTTCTGATGATTTTGAATTCGAAGGGAATGTCCTTGAAGAAATAAAAACTTTAATAAAAAGAGAACAAGAAATGCGCGCTCAACCAATAATTGAAGAAACCTTGTCAATTAATCTGGGTAATGAAACTAATCCAAAAATTGTCCAAATCGATTCCTCATTATTTTTAGTTAAACGTGAACAATTAATAACTTTATTAAAAGAATTCAATGACGTCTTTGCATGGTCTTACGAGGATATATCCTATATTGATCCTGAAATTGTCCAACACGACATCCTTTTATATCCTGATGCTAAATCGGTCAAGCAAAAGTTCAGAATGATACGGCCGGAATGGGCGCTGAAGATCAAAGAAGAAGTCACCAAGAAGATCAACGCTGGATTCCTTATGGTAACTGAGTATCCAAAATGGGTGGCTAACATCATTCCGATCTTGAAGAAGGATGGACGCATCGGAGTCTATGTGGATTTTTGGGATCTCAACAAGGCCAGTCCTAAGGATGACTTCCTGTTGCCGCACATCGATGTCTTGGTAGACAGTACAACAGGGCACGCTCTCTTATCATTTATGGATAACTTTTTTTTTGGGTATAATAAAATCCTAATGAGCCCCAAGATAGAAAGAAAATAACCTTCACTATACTGTGGGGCACCTACTGTTACTGTGTTTTGCCATTCAATTTGAACAATGCGGGGGAAACCTATCAAAGGGATGCGACTACCTTATTACATGATATGAAACATAAGAAAATCGAGGTGTACGTGGATGATATGATTGTGAAGGCTAAGGATCGAGACGGCCATATCATAGTAGATAATACAAGATGCACCTCAACCCACAAAAATGTGCATTTGGAGTCACAACAGGCAAAATGCTCGGGTTTATGATTACTCAATGAGGCAGCGAAGTCGATCCTTTGAAAATTAAGGCAATTATGGAAATGCCTCCTCCAAAGATGGAACGGGAAGTTAGAGGTTTCCTGGGTAAAGTACAGTTCATCAGCTGATTCATAGCAAAGCTGAAAACCACCTGTGAGCCGCTATTTTGTCTGCTGAATAAAGGGGTTAAGTTTGAATGGGACCAGAAATGCCAAGATGCCTTTGAAGCTGTGCGTCAGTACTTGCAAAACCTACCTGTTCTAGCTCCTTCAGAGCTTGATAGGCATTTGATTCTCTATTTGTTAGTGATCGATTCGGCTATGGGATGCATGCTGGCACAAGAAGGAGAGACCAAGATTGAAAAGGCTGTTTACTACTTGAGCAAGAAGATGACTAGATGCGAAGTGCAATACACACCTTTGGAGAAGACATTTTGGGATTTGGTTTGGGCCTCCTAAAAATTAAGGCATTACATGTTATCTTTCATGGTGAATGTAATCTCCTGGATAGATCCGTTAAAGTACTTGTTTGAGAAGTAGGCATTGACAGGAAGACTGCCCTGTTAGTTGCTGTTGCTGTTAGAATTTGATCTCAAGTATGTCACCAGAAAGTCTATAAAGGGGAGAGCAATGTGGAGTTCTTGGTAGATCAACCGGTTGAAGGAGACGAAGACACCAAGTTCCAATTCCCTAGCGAGCAGCTCATGGGAGTTAGGAACGATAAATGGACTTTATATTTTGATGGTGTATCCAATGACTTTGGATATGGAATAGGAGTTCTTCTTGTTACCCTTGATGAATCACACATTCTTTTATCTTTGAAGCTCAAGTTTGAAGTCACCAACAACTAAGCTGAGTATAAAGCATG
This sequence comes from Heliamphora pulchella, assembly GCA_032270985.1. NCBI lineage: Eukaryota > Viridiplantae > Streptophyta > Magnoliopsida > Ericales > Sarraceniaceae > Heliamphora > Heliamphora pulchella. Next base: position 183,455 of record JAULJZ010000006.1, read on the forward strand.
CTTAGCCGAGTTACAGGCAGCCTTAGAACTAGGAGTAAAGAAGCTAGAAATCATTGGGGACTCGGCATTAGTGGTTTCACAAGCAAGAGGGGAATTGAAGGTCAAAGGTGAAATACTGATCCTCTATTACCAAGTGCTTAAGAAACTGATACCGTGCTTTGAATCGGTGGTTTTAACCCATGTGGCAAGACTGCAAAATAAGTTTGCCGATGCCCTGGCTACTTTGGCTTCAATGATCAACTTACCATTTGGAGTCAGGATAAGGCCACTAATAATTGAGCAAAAAAGAAAGCCTGCATATGAGATGACAACAGCAATCGAAGAAAACATAGATGAACTCCCTTGGTACTTTGACATTCAAAATTTTGTGGAGAAGGGAGAATACCCCAAGTATGCCAGCGAAAAGGATAAAAGAGCGATAAGGAGATTATCTGCATAATTTGTCACTTGCAAAGGGAAGTTGTACAAACGAGGGCATTTCGGAGTCAACAAGCTATGTGTCAGTAGTGAAGAAGGCCGAGAGCTGATGAAAGGGATATATGCTAGAGTCTGCGGGCCTCACATGAGTGGGAATATGTTTACCAAGAAGATTCTATGACAAGGGTATTTTTGGATGACAATGGAAATAGACTATATCCATTTCGTGCGAAGATGTCAAAAGTGCTAGATCTATGCAAATCTCATACATGTTCCTCCATCATAGCTATATAGCTTGACGTTACCGTGGCCGTTCTCAGTATGAGGTATCGATGTGATTGATAGGATAACACCGAAGGCTTCGAATGGTCATGAGTTCAACTTGGTGGTGTAGACACCCCAATTTGACCCCGCCTAATTTTGAGTGAATCCAATGATGAAAACAGGTAGAATAGTGCCTCGGTATGATCCTCAAAAAGTGATCCAAGCTCGGTATTTGAACTCGAAACCCTTGAACAAATGAAATTTTGACGAACCATCGAAACTTGCTGCTCAAGTAAGGCGACCGCCATGTTCATTGTAGCGACCGCTAATAGAATCTCTTGGAAACCCTAGCCAAACGTGGCGATCGCCAACTTTCATCATGGAAACCGCCAACTCCCATCATGCAGACCGCCATAGAACTTTGTAGAACCTTTCAAATACATGGCGACCGTCTTCTTATATTGTAGCGACCGCCAACTCCAAATGGTCTGACGTGTCCCTAAAATGTGGCAGCATTTCAATGGCTAATAAACTCTATAAATACCGTACCTCTGGTACGTTTTCGAGGACAGAAATTTAGTGAGAGGTTTAGTGAGAGTAGCTCTGCCAAGTTGCTGAGCAATTCCGAGTCCCGACGCCTAACCCCTGTCGAAATACCGAAATCCGAATCTCCGACGCCTACATTGAAACCTTGCTTGGATCACCACCCGAGGATTGGATCATTGAGGCACTTTCCCGACTTGAGGATTCTCCGACAATCTTGGTACCTTGTTTGGATCCCCGATACTTCTAACTCTATTTTTTCTCTTTTGGAGTGATCGGGTTAAATTCATTTTAATTTGTGTATTTCTGTCATTTGAATAGTTAACCTTACTTCTTACTTACTTTCCTTCATCTAGTTTAATCCCTTTTTTTTTTGATTGCTTAGTTTACACTTTCACACTAAGCACATTATCTTTTTTTTAATTAATTCATTAAATAAATGCTAATATCTTTTGGCAATTACAACTTACAATGTTGTTAATTGTTATTATCAATGCACTAACATTCATGGGAATATAATTGTTAATATTATATTCACATTTTCTAATAATTGTTTGGTTATTCCTCATTTTCTTTGTTTTTTTTTCATTTTCTTTTCTTTTCTTCTAATGTTAGTTCAATTTCGTTTAGCATTTCTTTCTTTTTTCTTTTCTTTATATATTTCTAGTATTTATTTTTTTGTAATAGTTAGTTCAATGTAACTTTTTAATAATCTAGCATTTATTCTCTTCATTTCATTTTAGTTAGTTTAATTTCTTTTTACTAGCACTTTATTTCATTTTAATTTCTTTTCTTGTAACATTAATACTAATGTTATATTTTATTTTCTTTTAGCTAAGTGTTCCTTTTGTAGCTTTTATTTTTTCTTTATTTTCTTTTCTTTTAATGGTAGTGTAGTTCTCCTTTCTAGTATTTTGTTAATTAGCTTTAAAATTTCTTATAATGTTCTATTTTTTTTTCTTCCTCCTTTAGTGATTAATTTAATTATTCTTTGTTAGTATTTCTTTTAATATTAGTATTTATTTTTCTTTTAAAAGCTCAATTTTTTTTTTATTCCTATAGCTTTATTTTTCTTTTATAACATGTACTTTATTTTTATTCTTTTATTTTTTTTAAACTCAAAAATCACAAAAAACCATTTAAACTAGATTTCTTTTCAAAGAGTAATTTTCTTCTCTTTCTTTTCTTTTTATTTTATTCTATCTCTTTTAAAATAATGCAAAAGTGGATAGTTAGATTGTTCTTTTGTTAATAAGCATTTTCTAACATTTTTCATCTTAGCATAAGCTTCTTTTATGAACTTTTTTTTTTAAGATTCTTTTTATATATCTTTTGTTTTGCATTTCTTATTTTTTTATTAATTTTTCATGTTAACATTAATACATATTTTAGTTTCTTTACTTGAAAGCATGTTTAGGATAGTTTAGTTTATCTTTTGTAACAAATCATGTTTAGGTAGTTTTAACAACTTTTTGCATATTTTTACTCTTTCATTCAAATCATGATAGATTAGTTTTTTTTATATACATGAATATTGCATGAGGAAGTGTTCCATGTATCCTTTAGTTAAAAATTGCACGCTATAGGATTTAGAATTTTACCCCTTTTATTTTTTTTTATTTGGAGTGCTATGTACATATATTATGTATTTTTCATATTTAATTTTAGATGTTCTCTCTTTGCTTTTATTTTCTTTATGTGCATGCATTTGAGAAATTCAATTAAAGAACCAGTGATAATTAGTAGAGGCCAATTTTACGGTTGGGCGAACGGGGTGCCTAACACCTTCCCTGATTCGTACCTTAGCCCCCGAACCCTCTTTCTCTGGTTAATGTTTTAAAAGATCAGTAGCCATTTTTGTTTTTTTTAGTTTTTCTCAAAAACTAAGTGGCGACTCCATTTTCGACAAAAGAGGTTTTCAAATTTTGGTTTTCAAGGTGTTAAAAGTTTTTTCTAAATATTCTTTGAATTCCTTATTTTGAACATTTTCTAAAAACTCCTAAATTCTAACGCCACAGTATTTTCTGGTAATTTTGCTGGGGATTAGTTTATAAAATCAAATAAGAGGGCTAGACTTGAAAACATCATTGGTTCTTAATAAAAATTTCTCATTTGCATTCTCGCATACATATGCATTGTTCTTCAACCCCCCTGCCTGGTCGACCTGATACCCTAAACGTTCATCCATTTCTGGAATTATTGGGAAGGCGGGCAACCCTTACTGATTGTACGCTATCATAGGGGCAGTAAAAGAGTTCGAGCGTACTGTTTGACCATGTTCTGCATGAGAGGTATATACCCGGCTCTATTCAGAAGATACCTTGTTCAATTGACTAAAACCAGCCTTTTGCATATAGTGAACATAGAACCCCCATTAGGTGCTACTAACCCTGGTAGGATTATGTATTTTTTTTTCATTGTATGTTTTGTTTGCGTATAGTTAGGATTATTTTGTTTGGGCTTAAGCTAGTTCCTTTCCCGGGTTCGGCCCAGGTTTTCCGTTATCCTTTGATTAGATTAGCTTTTCCCTCGAATTTTTACCCGGACTTTGTCTTTCACCATACTTGGTTCTTACACCATAGTTTTCTTCTCAGGGTCCCACCCGTGTTTCGTTTTAAAGCCCCTAGGATAGTTTCTCTCTCCTCTGGGTTCTTCCCAGTTTGTTAGTTTCCTCCTCCTTGACATAGGCTCGTTTCTTCTGAACCCTCGACATAGGCTTGTTTCTTTTAAACCCTTGTCATACCCGTGAGAGTTAGTTCTTTACTGTTATAGAATTTTTAGGTCGAACCAGTTTAGTCAGCATAGCCTTATTTTCTTATCGGAGTGCTGTCATTTTTAGACAAATCTTCCCCTAGAATTTAGTTGATCCCCTTTTTAGCCATCATTCTATTTATCAGGTCGTCTTGTTGTTACGCTGCTAGTATGAGCCCGACAGGGGCATTATTTCTGCTTCAGTGATTATTTGCCTATGATTTGCTGTTTCAGAAATTTGGGATGTTTGCCATATGTCGTCAGAATTCTTGTCTGGGAAGTGCTTTGATATGGTCATTTTGCATCTAACAATTTAGGTTTTCATCAGGTCTAGATCATTGAGCCAAAAAGATTACAGTCGACTCGCATTTAGGCAAGATCAGGGTCAGATAGACTCTATAGAATATCTGAACAGCCAGTTGAGTCATCAAAAATGGCAGAGAACGAAGTTAACTTGATAGCTCTGATGAGGGCTATTACTGAAATACAGAGAGCTGTGGAGCAGTAGACCCAAGCTCAAAACCAATGCCAGGCGCAAGTCTGGGCAATTCGGGCCTGTGTGCCCGTTGTGAATGGACAGCCAGAGGATACAAATAAGAATGGCAAAGACTTCTGGGATGATAACCAAGGACAGGAGGCACTGTAAGATGTTGTGTCGCCTTGAGTTCCCCGCCCGATGGTGGTAGAAGAAGAGAACACTGTACAGTTTAGAGAATCTGCATTGGCTGAGAAAATAGATCGAATGGAGAAGGCCCTTAGAAAGGCCAAGGGAGTCGAAGAATATATGCTCGATGTAGGGGGACTCTGCCTGTTTCCAGACGCTAACCTCCCGGATATCTTTAAAATGTCCGACATGGAAAAATTTGACAGAACCGGAGATCCCAGAAGTCATCTCCGAATGTATGTTGGTACCCTGTCGCCAATGAAAATTGATGACCAACTGAAGGCCCAGCTTTTCACCGATCTATTTCTAGGGCAGTCAGTATAGCTATAATATCCAGCTAGATGTAACCAGCCGAGAGCTGGAGACCACTCGTCAATAAAGTAGAGAGTCATTTGTGGACTTTTTGACCAGGTGGAGAGCAAAGGCAGCTAAAATGACAAATCGACCAACAGAAAAGGAACAATTGAGAATTTTAGTCAAGAATCTACAACCTCTCTTGAAACGTTATCTGATCACACAGTCGCTCTCCACATTTGAGCAGGTGTTTGATGCTGGGGTTTAGATAGAAGATGCAATCCAGTCTGGTGATATCGAGGAGGTCGAGTCGAACCAAAAGCCGAGAAGACCTTACCCATCCACTAACCCTGCATCTCGCTCTAATGAGGTGAATTTTCTAAACCCCCAATCAGATCAACCAAATTCTTCACCTTCATTACTTTCTCCCAGAAACAACCTGCTGTCGCAGCCAAAAACGCCAAGGAGATTTTTTACTCCCTTTAATATCTCTTTATCCACGGCCCTAAATCGACTTATCGAGAAAGGGCTAATAAAGCTTCTTGATCCAATGCCACCTCCTAACCCTTTACGCTACGCTACGATCCCACCCTATATTGCTCATACCATTAGAGCCATGGACACCCAACCGACAACTGTCAGAAACTCCGCCATGACATTCAGGATCTCATTGACAATAAGGTCATTTCACCTCCAATGGCACCGAATGTCACAGCTGGCTTTTAAATTCTTGTATTTTGCATGATTCAAGTCTTAAGTCAAGTTGAAGTCTTGTAAGTTTCTGCTTTGTTCTGATCAGTTGGATGTCGAGTCTTAAGTCCGAAGGCATGTCTGTTTGTGTACCTTCTTTTACTTTTGATTTTGTAATCCCTACTCTCTTTGATATCAATGAAATAAACGAAGGTTTTGATTATTCTATCTTGCTTGATTTATTTTGTACGCTTTTTGATAATTTTCAATACGAAGGGAATGTCTCCGAAAAATTAAAAGCTTTAATAAAAAAAATGCGTGCCCAACCAATAATTGAAGAAATATTGTCAATAAATTTGGATAATGAAATTTACCCATAAATTGTCTAAATTGGTTCTTCGTTATCTTTAGTTGAACGTGAGCAACTAATGACTTTATTAAAAAAATTTAAATATATTTTTACATGATCATACGAGGATATGATCGAAATTGATCCTGATATTATCCAACACCATATCCCTTTGTATCCTGATGCCAAACCGGTCTAACAGAAACTGAGAAGGATACGGCTAGAATGGGCTCCGAAGATCAAATAAGAAGTCACCAAGTAGATCAATGCTCGATTTCTTATGGTAACCGAGTATCCGAAGTGGGTGGCCAACATTGTGTCGGTCTTAAAGAAGGATGGATGCATCAGAGTCTGTGTGAATTTTTGAAATCTCAACAAGGCTAGTCCAAAGATTGACTTTTCACTGCTACATATTGACGTCTTGGTAGATAACATAGTGGGGCACGCTCTTTTATCGTTTATGGATGGCTTCTCCGGGTACAATCAGATCTTAATGGATCCTAAAGAAAGAGAAAAGATGACATTCATTACATTGTGGGGCACCTACTGTTACCACATGACGCCATTCGATTTGAAGAATGCTGGGGAAACATATCAAAAGGCCGCAACTACCTTATTGCATGACATGATACACAAGGAAGTCAAAATGTATGTAGGTAGTATGATTGTGAAGTCCGAAGATCGAGATAACCATATCATAGTGTTGCAGAAATTCTTTGAAATGATCAAGAAGTATAAGACGTGGCTCAACTAGCAGAAGAATGGTTGAGGAATCAGATGGAAGAACATCTCTTATTCGATGAAAGAAGACCACAAATTCTGTTCCACGTACAAGGTTATCAGAAGAAGATAGCAGAAGCGTACCCGAGACCTGAGAGAAGGTGATTTGGTTCTTAAGGAAATCAAGACTCCTATTTTTGATCCAAAAGAAAAGTTCAAGCCAAATTGAGCAGGGCCGTATCTGATCAAGACTATTATGACCGGTGGTGCTATAATCATCATGGATCTGGATGGTAACACGTTTTTCACTCCAATTAACTTGAACCAGCTCAAAAAAATACTACATTTGAGAGAAAAATAAAATAAGATAAAAGCTCGCTGGGTTGAAAACTAAAAAGGCAACCCAGGCAAAAGTTAAAGCAACCCGCAAGGCGAAAAATCCGAAAAGACGACCTTGGCAAAAGTTAGGGCATCACAAAAGGAGAGTGTTAATACCCGAGAGTAAACCGAGCTCGAACTACGTTACAGCCTGATTCCACTTTTTGGGATACGTAGGCAGCTTCTTTAAAGAAGCTCGGCCACCTTATTTGTTTTAGCCATCTTTGAATCCGAGTAATGATCAATGCAAATTTATGCAAATTTATCTCTGAATTTTGATAATAAAATTGTTTAATTGCAAGAATCGAAAAAACTTTAAATAATTGGGAACCTTTTTCAGATAAACGTGGAATTTTCATTATTTCAGCTGCGATCATAAGGTTTTGAAAATAAAGGGCGGACACGCAAATCCCAAACTCTAAACAAAAAAGAAAGCTATAAAATTCTAAAAGCAAAGCAAGTTCCTCAAATCTTCCTCCTCTTCGCTTCTTGTTCTTCTCCCTCTTCTCAATTTCTACACTCTTTATCCTGAACCAACCAAGCCTTGTACTCCTCAGGGAGCTCAGTGTGGGGCAGCTCTTGCATCTCTATCAGTAAACGAGATGCCCAAGCCTCCAGATACCGTGCCAAAAATACGGCCTGAAGGGAAGATGAATTAATACGACCCCATACGCCGTGAAATATGATCTGACCTCGACTAAATTACCTCATGATCTGGTGGACAGTTGTAGACCAATCAGCAAAACATCTAGATGGTCCATAATGGTCAAGGTCATAAAAAGGGATCGGCCACTAGGAACACTACCAAGTGATATCTCTGAAGAAAGATATTGTCTTTAAGCTGCCTCAGTTGTGCATATCGCGTAAAAAGGAAAATAGACAGAGACAGCAGCGTTGTGCCCTTCCAAAACCAGTTTCTGTAGAAGATTTACCTTCTCTATTAGCCAGATCTGAAAATAAATAAAAGAGGTAAGAATCGAGAGAAATCAGCAAAAGAAGAGATGTGTGATAGTGAAAAAGGAGAGAAGAGCGGTAAAATCCGACAGGAATCAGCAAAATGAGAGAAGAGCGGTAAAAATTAAGAAAAATCGACAAAAGGAGAGAGGAGCAGAGAAAACGAGAGATTTGAGTTTCCCCTTGGAGAAGAAGAGAACTACCGGCAAAAGACGAGGTTACACCCCGATGGATAGCATCTAGATCAATCAGGGTCTCAGCTAAAACTAGGGGCACGGAGTCTTTTTCTGCCCTTATTTTCTAAGCAATGTCCACCAGAATAGTTCTAACTCGATCGTCATAGAAAACTAGAAGGCACTGTGCAAGCAGACAGATGCACAGAACATAACGGCATCGCAACTAAAAGTTGAAGTCATCAAGGGCACCGGTAGGATAGAATTTGTGTCTAGTGAATCCCCATGGATGAAGAAAGAAACCTCTTGGCCAGTCTGACCACAAGGATGTATGATGAACATAGAAGGTATTGGCATGAACTCTCGTGGAATGAGACTAAGAATGACGGTGAACTCCTCTACAGTGAGGCATAACTCTTCAAGACCAAAGCAGAAAATATGAGCCCATGAATCCTAAAAGCTGTGTAGCAGCCCTCAGCAATGGTTCGTTGATCCAAGCCCTGGTGTGTCAGGCAAACTTCTTTCAAATCCCAGTCATATGCGACGCGTTATCTAGGTTCTAGGTTCGTAAGACGACCCTTAGGTTCCCTAAGCCCTGGTGCGCTAGGAAAATATTTTAAGCCCTAGAAGACTAGGCACTCTAAGCCCTGGTGCACTAGGCAAATCTTTTTAACCCAAGGTTCGTGTGCGAGTGACGATCCTTAGGTTTTTCTCTAAACCCTAGTCCATAAGGAGTCTAAGTCCTAAGTCCAGAAGGTGCCTTAGGATTTCTTCAAACCCTAGTCCATAAGGCGTCTAGGTCTTAAGTCCATAAGGTGTCTTAGGTTTTCTCCAAACCCTAGTCTATAAGGCGTCTAGGTCCTAAATCCAGAAGGTGTCTTAGGATTTCTTCAAAATCCTAGTTCATAAGGCGTCTAGGTCTTAAGTCCATAAGGTGTCTCAGGTTTTCTCCAAACCCTAGTCCATAAGGCATCTAGGTCCTAAGTCCAGAAGGTGTCTTAAGATTTCTTCAAATCCTAGTCCATAAGGCGGCTAGGTCCTAAGTCCAGAATGTGTCTTAGGATTTATTCAAACCCTAGTCTATAAGGCGCCTAGGTCCTAAGTCCATAAAGCGTCTTAGGTTTTCTCCAAATCCTAGTCCATAAGGCGTCTAGGTCCTAAGTCCATAAGGAGTCTTAGGTCTTCTCCAAACCCTAGTCGATAAGGTGTCTAGGTCCTAAGTCCGTAAGGTGTCTTAGGTTTTCTTCAAACCCTAGTCTATAAGACGTTTAGGTCCTAAGTCCATATGGTGTCTTAGATTTTCTCCAAACCCTAGTCCATAAGGCGTCTAGGTCCTAAGTCTATAAGGTGTCTTAGGTTTTGTTCAAACCCTAGTCCATAAGGCGTCTAGGTCCTAAGTCCATAAGGTGTCTTAGGTTTTCTCCAAACCCTAGTCCATAAGGCGTCTAGGTCCTAAGTCCATAAGGTGTCTTAGGTTTTCTTCAAACCCTAGTCCCCTAGTCCATAAGGCGTCTAGGTCCTAAGTCCATAAGGTGTCTTAGGTTTTCTCCAAACCCTAGTCCATAAAGGCATCTAGGTCCTAAGTTCAGAAGGTGTCTTAGGATTTCTTCAAACCCTAGTCCATAACGCGTCTAGGTCTTAAGTTCAGAAGGCATCTTAGGTTTCCCAAGCCTTAATGTGCTAGGCATCCTTTGTTCCTAGCCCTAGTGCGCCAGAAAAATCTCTCAAAGCCCTAGTGCGCTAGGCATCCAAGTTTTTAGATCTTGACTCGACTTATTAATTCAATGTTATCCCTCCCGGTAAAGATAGTTTTAAGCCTTGACTTGGCTTTCAATTATTTTTATCTCACGCCTCATCCCAAACTTAATTCGCGATCTCTCCGATAAGATTAACTTTAAGCCGTAGCTTTGCTTTTAATCTCGCTTCCGATAAATCTAATCTAAGTCATAACGCTATCCCGCACCTCGTCCCGAATTTTTAAAGTCTTAACTCGACCTATTAGTTTGATATTTTTTTGGTCGGTCCTCCTCACGACCCTAAACTGACTCATCGGTCCTCCTCACGACCTTAAACTGACTTATCGGTCCTTCTCATGACCCTAAACTGACTTGATCCTCCTTACGACCTTAAACTGACTTATTGGTACTCCTCATAACCCAAAACTGATTCGGTTCTCCTCATGACCCTAAACTGACTCAGTCCACTTCACGACCTTAAATTGACTTATCGGTCCTCCTCATGATCCTAATCTGACTCGGTCCTCCTCATGACCCTAAACTAACTTGTCAGTCCTCCTCATGACCCTAAACTGACTCGGTCCTTCTCACGACCCTAAACAGACTCCTCGATCTTCCTCACGACCTTAAACTGACTTATCGGTCCTCCTCATGACCCTAAACTGACTCGGACCTCCTCACGACCTTAACTGACTTATCGGTCCTCCTCATGACCCTAAACTGACTCGGACCTCCTCACGACCTTAAACTGACTTATCAGTCCTCTTCATGACCCTAAACTTACTCGGTCCTCCTTATGACCCTAAACTGACTTGTCGGTCCTCCTCGCGACCCTAAACTGACTCATCAGTCCTCCTCACGACCTTAAACTGACTTATCAGTCCTCCTCATGATCCTAAACTGACTTGGTCCTCCTCACGATCTTAAACTGACTTATCGGTCCTCTTCAGGACCCTAAACTGACTCGGTCTTACTCATGACCCTAAACTGACTCATCGGTCCTCCTCACGACCTTAAACTGACTTATTAGTCCTCTTTATGACCCTAAACTGACTCATCGGTCCTCCTCACGACCCTAAACTAACTTATCGGTCCTTATCATGACCTGAAACTGACTCGCGTTATATCTGCATTTCACTTTACTAGTTATGCATCATATCTCTTATCATTGCATCTCGCATTTTGCCCCATGAACTACGTTCTGGTCTGATCCCTAGCAAAAGGGAGTACGTAGGCAGCTCCATGAAAATTCGAGTACGACAAACATCATATGCATGCTTGTGTATTTGTGACCTAAGATTGACGGCTCAGTCAAATGGTTGTTGGCTCTGGGTCTTTGATATAACATGCTCCACGCGTTGCTATGCAAGTTATATTAAAGAGAGGCAACTGTCAACACCCCAATTTGACCCTACCTAATCTTAGGTAAATTTGATGATGAAAACAGGTAGAATAGTGCCTCGGTATGATCCTCAGAAAGTGATCCAAGCTCAGTATTTGAACTCGAAACCTTCGAACCAATGAAATTTTGATGAACCATCGAAACTTACTGCCCAAGTAAGGCGACCGCCATGTTCATTGTGGCGACCGTCAATAGAACCTCTTGAAAACCCTAGCCAAACTTGGCGACCGCCAACTTTCATCATGGCGACCGCCAACTCCCATCATGGCAACCACCATAGAACTTTGTACAACCTTTAAAAAACATAGCGACCGTCATCTTGCATTGTGGCGACAGCCAACTCCAAATGGCCTGACGTGTCCCTAAAACGTGGCAGCATTTCATTGGCTGATAAACTCTATAAATACCGTACCTCTGGTACGTTTTCGAGGACAGAATTTTAGTGAGAGGTTTAGTGAGAGATGCTCTGCCGAGTTGTCGAGCAATTTCGAGTCCCGACGCTGAACCCCTGCCGAAATACCGAGATCTGAACCTCTGTCGTCTACATTGAAGCCTTGCTTGGATTACCACCCGAGGATTTGACCATTGAGGCACATTCCCGACTTGAGGATGCTCTGACAATCTAGGTGCCTTGTTTGGATCCCCGATCCTTCTAACTCTATTTTCTCTCTTTTGGAGTGATCGGATTAAATTCATTTTAATTTGTGTATTTCTTTCATTTGAATAGTTAACCTTGCTTCTTACTTACTTTTCTTCATTTAGTTTAATTTTTTTTTTAATTACTTAGTTTACACTTTCACACTAAGCACATTATCTTTTTCTTTAATTAATTCATTAAATAAGTGCTAATATATTTTGACAATTACAACTTACATTATTGTTAATTGTTATTATCAATGCACTAACATTCATATGAATATAATTGTTAATATTATATTCACATTTTCTAATAATTGCTTGGTAATTCTTTATTTTTTTTTCTTTTGTTTTCATTTTTTTTTCTTTTGTTCTAATGTTAGTTCAATTTCTTTTAGTATTTCTTTCTCGTTTCTTTTTTTCTATATTTCTAGAATTTATCTTCTTATAAGTGTTAGTTCAATGTAACTTTTTAATGTTCTAGCATTTATTCTCTTTCTTTCATTTTAGTTAGTTTAATTTCTTTTTACTAGCACTTTATTTCATTTTAATTTCTTTTCTTGTAACATTAATACTAATGTTCTATTTTATTTTCTTTTAGCTAAATGTTCCTTTTGTAGCTTCTATTTTTTTTTTCTTTTAATGGTTGTGTAGTTCTCCTCTCTAGCATTTTGTTAATTAGTTTTAAAATTTCTTATAATGTTCTATTTTCTTCTCTTCCTCTTCTAGTGATTAGTTTAATTATTCTTTGTTAGTATTTCTTTTAATGTTAATATTTATTTTTCTTTTAAAAGCTCTATTTTTTTTTCTTTTCCTATAGTTTTATTTTTCTTTTATAACATATACTTTATTTTTATTTTTTTATTTTTTTAAAACTCAAAAATTACAAAAAAACCATTGAAACTTGATTTATTTTCTAAGAGTAATTTTCTTCTCTTTCTTTGTTTTTATTTTCTTCTATCTCTTTTAAAATAATGCAAAAGTGGATAGTTAGATTGTTCTTTTGTTAATAAGTATTTTCTAACATTTTTCATCTTAGCATAAGCTTCTTTTATGAACTTTCTTTTTTAGAATTCTTTTTATGTATCTTTTGTTTTGCATTTTTTTATTTCTTTTATTAATTTATCATGTTAACATTAATGCATGTTTTAGTTTCTTTACTTGAAAGCATGTTTAGGATAGTTTAGTTTATCTTTTGTAACAAATCATATTTAGGTAATTTTAACAACTTTTTGAATATTTTTGCTCTTTCATTCAAATCATGATAGATTAATTTTTTTTATACATGAATATTGCATGAGTGAGTGTTCCATGTATCATTTAGTTAAAAATTACAGCCTATAGGACTTAGAATTTTACCTCCTTTATTTGTTTTGATTTGAAGTGCTATGTACATATGTTATGTATTTTTCGTATTTAATTTTGGATGTTCTCTCTTTGCCTTCATTTTCTTTATGTGTATGCATTTGAGAAATTCTATTTAAGAACCAATGATGATTAATAGAGGCAAACCTTACGATTGGGCGAACGGGGTGCCTAACCCTTCCCCGATTCGTACCTTAGCTCCTGAATCCTCTTTTTCTGGTTAAAGTTTTAAAAGATCAGCAGCCATTTTTGTTTTTCTTAGTTTTTCTCAAAAACTAAGTGGCGACTCCATTTTCGACAAAAGGGGTTTTCAAAATTTGGTTTTCAAGGTGTTAAAAGATTTTTCTAAACATTATTTGAATTCCTTATTTTGAATATTTTTCAAAAATCCCTAATTCCCAACGCCACAGGTGGCCATTGATTTCTTCACCAAGTGGGTGGAAGCTGCCTCTTACTCAGTGTTGAAAGCTTCCTATATTACCAAGTTTATCAAAGAGAATATCATTTGCTGATACGAAGTCCCCGACGAGGTAATCTCAGATAACAGTTTGCACTTTCAAGATGAAGTCTTGGACCTTTTCAAAGAATACCAAATAGTGGCCCACAAGTCATCTCTGTACCGGCCACAGACCAATGGGACAATTGAAGCGGCAAATAAGAACATCAAGATGCTCATGGAAAAGATGATTAGCTCGTACAAAGACTGGCCAAAGCATCTACCATTTGCACTGTAGGGGTACAGGATGTTGATCAGAGCTTCAACAGGAACCACGCCTTACTCTTTTGTATATGGAATGGAAGTTGTATTTCCCATTGAAATGAAAATCCCTTCACAGAGATAGTGGCCGGGGCCAACATCTCGAAAAAAGAATGGCTGAGGAATCGGATGGAAGAGTTACTCTTGTTTGATGAAATAAGATTGTAAGCTCTATTTCATAGACAAAGGTACCAAAGAAGGATAGCCAAAGCGTTCAACAAAAAGGTCAAGAACGAGATCTAAGAGAAGGTGACTTGGTTCTTAAAGAAATCAGGCTCTAGTTTTTGATCCAAGGGTAAATTCAAGCCAAATTGGGCCAGGCTATATCTAATTAAAACTATCATAACTGGTGGTGTCGTAATCATTATGGACCTGGATGGTAACATGTCCTCCACTCCGATCAACTTAGACGAGCTCAAAAAGTACTATACTTGAGAGAAAAATAAATAAAAAGAAAACTCGCTGGGTTGAAAACTGAAATGGCGGCCTAGATAAAAGTTAGAGCAGCCCGCAAGGCTGAAAATCTAAAAGGGCGACATTGGTAAAAGTTAGAGCATCATAAAAGGAGAGTATTAATACTCGAGCGTGAATCGAGCTCGAGCTACATTACTACCTTATTCCACTTCTTGTGATATGTAGGCAGCTTCGTTCGAGAAGTTCGGCTGCTTTATTTGTTTTAGCCATCTTTGAATCCAAGTGAAGATCAATGCAGATTTTTCTTTGAGTTATGATAATAATGTCATTCAATTGCTAGAATCGAAAATTTTCAAATAATTTAGAACTTTTTTTTAGATAAAAGTTGATATTCTCATTACTATTGCATCGACAATAAGGTTTTGGAAATAAAGGCCGGCGCGCAAGTTCCAAACTCTAAAAGAAAGCTATGAAATCCTGAAAGGCAAAGTAGGTCCGTCAAATCTTCCTTCTTTTTGACTCTTGTCTTCTCTCTTCTTTGTTTCTTTTCTCTCTATCATGGATCAGCCATGCCTTGTACTCCTCGGGAAGCTCTAGGTACTGTAGCTCTTACATCTCTATCAGTGAACAAGATGGCCAAGCCTCCTGATACTTTGCCAGAAATGGGACTTGAAGGAAAGATGAGTACATAAGACTTCGAATGCCACGGAATATGTTCTGACCTTAACCAAACTGCTTCATAATCCGATGTGGATAATAGAAAGTGAATTGTCGTAAGCTGATCAGCAGCGCACCAGGATGATATATGGTAGTCAAAGTCATTATTTGGATCCATCACCAGGAACACTGTCAGGTGATATATGTCCCCGCTAGTAAGAAAATATATTGTCTCCAAGCTGCCTCAGTGGTGCATATCGGATAGAAAGGATGATGAACGAGAGCAGTAGCACTGTACCTATCTGTAGCTAATTTCTGCATAAAATTTTTCTTCTCAATTAGCCAAATTTGCAAAAGAGATAAAAAGGTAAAAACTGAAAGAAATTAGTAAAAGCAGAGATATGCGAGAAAAAAAAAGAAAGTGATAAAGAAAAAGGAGAGAAAAATGGTAAAATCGAGAGAAATAAAGTAAAAGGAGAGAAGAGCGGTAAAAGCCGAGAGGGGGAGCGGGTATAAGCATATGGTCAGTTTTGCAAAAAATAGCCGGTGAGGATTATGAGATGAACGAAGGATATGATGATCGGCCCTTGAAGATTGAACCTGAACTTCATGAAGGGGTAGAAGAGGATGTAGGCGGCTGCGGCAGTCATGATAACAGGTTTTGGGAGCCCAAACCTGAACTAGATGAAGGGGTAGAAGAGGGTGCAGACAGCTATGGTGGTCATGATGATGAGCCTTCGGAGCCCGAGCCTGAACTAGATGAAGGGGAAGATGTGGTCAGACACGGAAACTAGGAAAGAGACCTTGAAAAACATCAAAGCACACAACAAAACACAAGCGAGCAGCAAATTTTGGGTACTCATGGCCTACAAACCAGCATGAATGCACTCGTGATGGTTGAGTTGGGGTGGAACTCGCCCATTTGAGGGTGCAATGGAAGGGGACTTCGACAGAGACCCAGGAAAGAGGTGAGCCAGTTATTGAAGACTCGTGGAAGAGGCAAGTGGGAGGTGATTAATCTGCAAATATGCTCATTTGATGCAAGAAGGTTGGGTAACGCTATGTGTTTATAATGAGCCAAGGACAACATGTTTTGAAAGGGTAAAAACACTAAAAGACATGCTAACAGAAGATTGCAAACAAAAGGAAAGGAAAAGAACAAAGGAAGAGTTCTAAGTGTTACCTGAAGAAGTAGAGGACTGCCAGCAAAGGTAGTGGTCGCACCGCGATGAACAACGTCCGGGCCAATCAGAGTCTCGGCAAGCACTATAGGGACAAAGTTCTTTCCCAACCACATCTGAATTGTAATGTCAGCTAGTAGGGAGTTGACTCGTCCATCAGAAGAAATGGGGAGGTAACGGGTAGGTAGGGAGAAGCACATGGCATAACGGTGCCATAGCTGAAAGTTAAGATCACCAAGGTCTCTAGAGGCATGGAATCTGTTTATAATCTGAGGAATGTCGAGGCAATTATCAGAAGTCAAGAAAAAAGCCTCCTTCTTAGACATGTCACAAAGGCGCATCACCTGTAGCCGATTAGAAAGAAAGGGAGTCAGCACAACTACTTTTCGCGGAGCAACGTCCAGAATGGTGGTAAACTCTTCTATAGTGAGGCATAATTCTTCAAGACCAAAGCAAAAAACATGGGATTATGGATCCCATAGTTGTACAGCGGCTTTCAGTAGTGGCTCGTTGATCTTGATAGCTCTTTGAAAGAATAAAGAGTTGATACCAAAGAACGCGAAGTTAAGATGCTCGACGGTTGAAAACTCATCTATCCATGCGGAAAGGGAGCTATAAAATGAAGCTATTATGCTAAAAGGGACAAGGAGTGTGTCAGGGTTGCATACTAAAAATCATGAATTTTGTTGGCTGTAGTATTTAATTTTTTTAATAAAATTATTTTTTCATTTTATAATAATCTTAATGAGCAATGTATGTAATATTATTTCTTCAAATATTTTGCATGGTTGTCCTTTATTCTGTGTAGTATTTAATCTGGTGTGCAGAGTTAGGCTTGCACACAGAAGACCAGATTATAGGTTCCTACAGAATATAAGTTTATGGTTCACAGTTTAGATAGAATTGGATAAACCATTGGTACGACTGTAGCGTAGAGTTTTAGCAGGTATGTCTTGGTTACGGGGAACAGATAATAGCGTCGTCTATTATTCTGACTCTCTGTGCTCGTACACTTTGTGTGTATTGAATAAGACCGCATTGAGGTAATTAATTTTATACTGACTATATAAATTACTTCACACACCAAGGTTATTATGAGTGCTTATACTCTTAATTCTGAAATAATTATTATTTGCGTATATTTAATATTCGTTGTTTTGATTCATTATAGGGTGCGATCTTTTATGGGTCAATAGTCCCGGTGAGTTGGATAGCAGTATTAATTATATGGTGAATATTAATTATTGACGAAATTCATGTCCTGATTATTCGGGATTCACGACACCCCCTTAAGGAAGCTTATAAGTCTTGATAAGGCCAAATCCTGCAGGTAGATTTAATTATCCATCCAGCAAATAAGTTAAGCAGAAAGGCTTAAAGAATTTTAAGAAGCCGATTAAATTAAATTGTTAGTAATTAGATTTAATTGGCAGGTATCGGGAATCTTAACGTGGGGTGATGAGTTCAGTATTTAATAACAGGATCTCAATGCAATTGGTCTTGAGATTATGGCTAGAAGTGCAGTTGCAGTTTTTTAGTGGCATGTGTAGACACCCCAATTTGACCCCGCCTAATCTTAGCGAATCCGATGATGAAAACAGGTGGAATAGTGCCTTAGTACGATCCTCGAGAGGTGATCCAAGTAGGTATTTGAACCCAGTCATAAAAACGTTCAAAATCTCCGAAACCAATGAAATTGTACCAAACCATTGATATCTTGTTGCCTAAGTCATTGCCAGAAGTGGCTACAGCCATGTTCATTGTGGCGGCCGTCAATAGAATCTCTTGAAAATCCTAGCCAACATGGCGACCGCCAACTTGCATTGTGGCGGCCGCCAACTTCAAATGGCTTGACGTGTCCCAAAACGTCTCAAATTGTCATTGGTTGAAGAATTCTATAAATGCCGTATCCCAGCGTACGTTTTCAGTAGGAATTCTGAGTGAGAGAAACTATGCCGATATACCGAGCGATCCCGAGCTCCGACGCCGAAACTCTACCGAATTGCCGAGCCTCTAACGTCTACCCTAAAGCCTTGCTTGGATTACCACCCGAGGATTGGACAATTGGAGCTCATTCCACTAACTTGAAGATTCTTAGCAATCCAAGTACCTCGCTTGGATCCCCAGTCTTTCTAACCCTATTCTCTATTTTTTGGGTTGATCGAGTTATATTTAATCTCAATTCATTTATTTCTTTTTATTTGCATAGTTAATCTTGTCATCATTTACATTGTTTCATTTAATTTAGGTACTTTAATTTCATTTAATCTAGTTGTTTTAATTTCATTTAATTTGGTTGTTTTAATTTCGTAGTTTACACTTTCACACTAAACACATTATCTTTTTCTTTAATTAATTTATTAATTAGTGCTAACATCAATTAACAATACGACAAAATAATGTCGTTATTGTTATAATATAAAGTACTTACATAAAAATAGTTGTAATCATCAATATTACATCCATTTAAATTCTAGCATTTTATTCTCTTTTTCTTTCTTTTTATGTTAAATTAATGTTATAACTTTACTTACTTTCCTTTTCCTCTAATTTGTCTAATTTCCTTTTACTAGTATTTCATTTTATTTCATTTCTTGTATCATTAATTTAATGGTTCATTTTAATTCTTAGTTTTCATTTAATAGCTACTTAACATTTTCTTTCTTAACATTTATTTTTTTTGTGTAATGTAGCCTTAAAAAAAGTCTTATTTTTTTTTCTTTTAGTTTAATGTAATTTCTTTTTTAATGTACCATTTATTTCTCCTTTCTTTACCTATAATATTAGTTTAAGTGTTCTTTTATTTTCTTAACTTTGTTCTAATATTCTTGCATTTATTTTTCTTTCTTACTTTCTTTTCCATTTTTCTTTTAAGCACTAGTTTAATATTCTGATTTTCATTTCATATATTTTCTTTTTCTTTCCTTTTAAATACAATTCATATTTATAACATTTTCTTTTCATTATTTGTTCTAGATTTCATTATAATAATCTATCCCCTCTTCCTTTTTAGTGTTAGTTTAATTATTCCTTCTTTTCATGTGTTTATTTTTCTTTCAAAATTTCTTTTCTAGCTTTATTTTCTTAAAGCTTTATTTTATCTTTCTTTTTCTTTCATTTCCATTAACCTAAAAATCATAAAAAGTTTTTTAAGCTAATTTTCTTTCCCTTTTTTTTTCTTTTCTTTATTTTCTTTCCTTTTTATTTTCTTTATCTCTTTTAAAACACAAAATGTAAATAATTAGATTTTTTTTTTCAATAGTCTAATAAACATTTTCTAGCCTTTTTTTTAGCATAATTTTCCTTATCACCTTTTTTTCCCTTTAAATCTCTAAATTCTCTTTGTTATGAAATTTTCATTTCTTTTTCTTTGTTAACAAGTTTTCTTTTAGAATTCTTATGTATCTTCTTACATTTAGTTTTTTCTTTAATGTTAGCTTAGTTCATTTTTGTAATATG